>LGRX02000970.1:0-23880 GCA_001247695.2 Cymbomonas tetramitiformis
GGCAAAGAGCGGCCGGGGTAGAGGCACAGAAGCTCGTCATTGCTTTGAAGGAGCAGAGCACAAACGCCGCCCTCGAGGCAAGCATCAGGTTGGAGGAGCTTAAAGACCTTGCTTTCTTCCAGGGGGAGTCGGGCAGCACCGCCGACGCACTGTATGCACAGGCGGTGGTGCGGATGTACAGCGCTCTTATGGGGGAAGTACCAGCGCCCATCTCTTAGGCTAGCCTGCACTCAAACCCTGAGTAATGCTCGTGCGTGTAAATAGTAATTGCGAATATGCTTCAATCCCACGTATTGTTGGTGGTGTTTTTTTGGTTCTTGACCATATTTGAAACTTGTGAACAGTAGGGATACTTTGCAATTTCATCATTCATCACAGTTCAAGGCATGACTTGCACTCCCGCTTCAAACCCTAAGCCATTTCAGCTGAACTGGCTAAAAATGAGCCATCCCGCAGCTGTGGAGCATTGCCCTATGAAGTTTTTTATGTCTTCTGTTTTGAACATTCTTTATTAAGATAAGTTTGAGCCTACAACACCGTTATCCCGTGTTATAGTCAATTTTCACTTATTTTCAGTGTGTCGCGGCTTCACGTGACACAAAAATACCCCAATAAACATTCTAAACAAGGGGTATGCATGGTCTTTTCATAAATTTTCAACTTACCTTGTTATTATATCATATTTTCAACTTCAAAATATGTGAGTATCGCAATAATCTTGTCTTTTAAACAAAATTCAGATATCCCAACTTTTCAGCCTTCGTGGAGTGTTTTTGGCTGTTTTTCGGCTGTAAAATCAAAATTTCTTAACAAAGTTCGTTTTTTATCATGGATACCACATCTATATGGCCCCTGGAACCAAAATTCCGCAAAAAAATACCCTGTCTCATTTGAGTCTCATTCGCCGGTTCCAGTCTCATTCCGGCGATTCCATCGTTAACGGACACCCACCGTCCAGATAAGGTAAACCATGGGGGGGTTTCGCGCAAACGCCCTGCGGAACTTCCCTCGGAAGGCGTCGCCTCCAAGAAGACGCGCACTGCCTCGGCGGTGCCACCTGCCTCTGCGGCAAGACCTACCTCGGCGGCAAGACCTACCTCGGCGGCACCACCTACCTCGGCGGCAAGACCTACCTCGGCGGCACGTCCGGAGCGTGCTTTAGTTCGCGTTTACCCGGAAGCTGGTGGGGACTTCCAACCTTCCCTGCTTCACGTCATGCGGGCAGGCACTAACGGTAAATGCTATGGACGGAAGTCTAATGGTTCTCGTCACGACATCCCAATCGCGAAAGGGCAGCTGACTATTGGGTACACCGGAAGCTTGACCTATTATTTTCCAGCAAAAAACTTAACTCTTCGAAAGGGTCAAGTTCGCGAAGTGAGGACCACTCCCCCGATCCGGAGGATTATATTCTACTCGTGGAAATGTGTTCAAAACCCATGGTATTGTTGTCACGTTTCGATGCCTGGATTGCCCGAGGGGGGGGCGAACCGTGTACCCAAACTTCTTGTTGCACCGGACACAAAGATCCTGGAAAGTGAGGAGACTCGTCTCTGTTCTCTTGGTGTTTGCGTTGCCCATGAGGATGTGGCCCCAGAAGAGGCTCGAGGACATCTGGTGAGATCGGAGAATTCGGAGATGGACGTGGAGGAGAGACTTCGCAACGGCCACAATTCTAAGGCACAACCAGTTTTTGGAATAAGGCAAAACATTAATTTGCTTGAAAAATTTTGTATGTTACACCTTGACCGTCCGCCTATATTCTTGAGGCGCACGAGGCACGGGAGGTGATCAAAATAGCAATCCTAGGATGCGTTGATGCTCCGCATCGGATAGATGATAATAATCTTTCCTTCCTATTCTGCGTTTGGCCATGATCACATCTACACCTAGTCCGATAAAATGGGAGTGGGTGGTTCCCTTGGAACCACGGGAATTTCTTGACGGCCCGGGAAAAGTTGTCGGGACGCCCGGGAAAAACTGCGCGGGCCGAAGGCCCGCGCCATCGTGGAAAGGAGGGAAAAGAGAGGAGAGGGGGGAAATGCGGGCCGAAGGCCCGCGCGGCGGGCCGGGAAAAGGGGGGAGAAAAGGGGAAAGAGGGAAAATGCGGGCCGAAGGCCCGCACGGCGGGCCGGGAAAAGGGGGGAAAAGGGGGGGAGGGAAAATGCGGGCCGAAGGCCCGCGCGGCGATACACGTGGGCTGTTCAGCATGGAAAGCTCGGGTTGCCACCCTTTGAAGAAATAGAGCGGCAGCACAGCATGTTAAAGGCCCGCTTGGTAACTGCGAGAATAAGCCCCGAATATGCTAGCTGCTGGAAGGATGCCTCGGGAACCGTGATCATGCGAGACTTATTCACAGTGCCTTCGTTATACGATGGTGTCGCGGACTGGTTATACATTTTTCAACACTGCGCATTGAAGATCCAAAATGAGGCGGTGGTGGAAGGCATGGGATCCACGGTGGATCGCCATGCAACTGCAGTGAGGGGACTGAAGCAAGAAACCTATGTCATGGAAAGCTTTATCGAATACAATGGCCCCGAGTCATCAGAGGCTGATGGTTTCTTGACAGCGGCCTTGAACCTTCATTTTAAGGGTAAACCATGGCACTTCCAACATATTGATCGGCAGGGCAGAGGAAAACATATTGGCATGTCAGCCACGGTCTCCCGCTTGCACAAGCGTAAGAGCAAGCTTCCATTTATGGTTGAGGGGTGGTAGAGATTATAGTAGATACGTAAGTAGAACCCCACTGATACCACATTCTAGTCATTATGTGATAACTTGATAATGTATGCATGAAAGTTGTCTAGAATGCGATTCAAATTAAACTGTATCAACGTTCTCGAGGTTTGGTGGTGTGCAAACCCTAATAGCCCTCCCAACCCCCTACAAATTTAGAACCTTGTGTTTACCTTGTGTTTCGAGCCATGTAGGGCCCTACTTGGGCAATGTCGGCAGTAAAATGGCAAAACCAGCCAAAATCGGGTGAAATGAAGTTTCCGATAGTTTGTTTTTTATTGTTGATATCGATGGTTTGGGTCGATGTAGGACATATGGAGCGAAGTTTTGGGTGGAATGGCTTTGGTAACCTCACTTTTTGAGGCCTCAAAGTTGTGCTACTCGGTACCTGCCCTGTACTTGGGGCTGTACCTGGGCTGTACTTGAAAACATTGGAAAAAAATATTTTTGGAATCTGTTTTTTTTGGGCTATTACGCTTATTTAGTCCTTACTATGGACAGTCTCCAAAGATTTAACTGAAAAAACATTTTACACTTCCTGTTACAGCACCTCAAAGTTAGGTCAGTATGGGCATTGGGTAGGTAAGGGGTAAGTAGGGGGCAATACCTACCCTGTACCTGGGCTGTACCTGGGCTGTACCTGGGCTGTACTTGAAAACATTGGAAAAAAATATTTTTGGAATCTGTTTTTTTTGGGCTATTACGCTTATTTAGTCCTTACTATGGACAGTCTCCAAAGATTTAACTGAAAAAACATTTTACACTTCCTGTTACAGCACCTCAAAGTTAGGTCAGTATGGGCATTGGGTAGGTAAGGGGTAAGTAGGGGGCAATACCTACCCTGTACCTGGGCTGTACCTGGGCTGTACTTGAAAACATCGGAAAAAATATTTTTAGAATCTGTTTTTTTTGGGCTATTACGCTTATTTAGTCCTTACTAAATGAGTAAAATAGTCCTTACTAAATTAAGGCCCTACTTACCCTTGTTTATGTATAGACATGACCATATTTACCTTGTACGGCCATACTTATGGCCATACTTACTTTACCATACTTTACCTTGTACGGCCATACAGTATGGCCATACTTACCCAGTACTTGAGTATAGATACATGATAGATAGGGCCCTACTTACCCTTGTTTATGTATAGACATGGCCATACTTACCTTGTATCTACCCATTTTCTAAGTGATTCATGCATTCACGGGCGTACGTATGGTGCGTTAGACATTGGGTAGGTACAAGGTAAGTAAGGGGTAAGTAAGGCCAAAAACCACGACCAAACATGGCCTTACTTGGGTTGTGTTGCGCCGCTGAAAAACTGACTAAACATGGCCATGTCTGGTCGTGGTTTTTGGCCATCCAGACACAAGGTAGATACAAGGCAAACATGGCCCTACCTACGATTCCTAAATTCGTAGGGACCGCCCCAAGGCGACCGCGCCTGTCCCGACGCACACACCTCTCAGACTAACGTACGCGGGTGGGGAGCAGCGTGACATCTCGGACTTCCTTGATTGAGGATTTTGCTCGTATAGTTGGTGAGGCTTCTTCCCTTCTTGCCTCCCTTCGTGATGACGGGCACGAGCATGCGCAAGACGCACCGCCGCCACGGGATGATTTTCCCCGTCGGCATGGGGGCGGTGGTGTCAAATTTCTACCGTCGAAATGGCGCAAGAACGAGCGAAACCGTCGGTCCGACGGTAAGTTTCATGGCCGTAACCGTCGAGTGGGATGGAAGCATCGCTTCGCGGCCTCCCCACTCCCAAGGGGCGGGAATTGGTCCCAATCAGACGCAGGGTGCTAGGTGTATTTTCTTCCACTCTGCATCTTCGGCTTTCGTACAGGAGTGCCCCCTCTGCCCTGGACACTTTCATGACACGGCACGTTGCCCGGAGGTGTGTGGTTCTTGTGATGTGGGGCTACGTAATGCCGCCATGGAATTGGGCGAGGTCGTTTCGGCCTCCCAAACCGCCTCTGACGACGAGAACGACGGGGAATTTGCCGAGTTGTGCCACCAACACGACCGGCCGCTGGTGCGTGACGACCCTGAGCCCTTCACTTACCCGACGGGGCACGACGTGGGATTGCGTGCTCACTATGCGGGTTTGGGGCGCGCTACATCGGACACCGGCATGGGAAGGGTACTTGCCGACGCACGAGGCGTGCTCGCCTCTCTGCGGTCTGCGGCTGCGGCTGCAGAGGTCGGTGGTGCTGCCACGGTCAGTGTGCAGGCACCCCTTCACCTTGGCACTTTGTTGTCTGTGCCGCAGGTGGTGTGCGATGTGCCACCACCTGCCAATCACGAGATCGACACTAGGCTTTACCCTGTTTCCCCATCGGACCCAGCTGCCCACGAGTCTCCTTTCGAGGAACCGCTCCGGGTCACTTTTATGGACCAGGTCTTGCCAGCATGCCTTAATTTGTGTTCGATTGACCCTTCTCACGGCCCAGTTCACCCGATTGAGCTTTCCGTGATCGACGATGACGACGACTCCGACGGTTATTCTTACCACGGAGACGAGATTCCCTCGGCCCCGCCGGCTACACGGTCACGTGTCGTTGTGGCAACATTGCCGAGAGTCTTCTCTTTTGCACCCCTTGCCCTGCCCGCCCTCATGTGCCTTGCGTGTGTCTCGGCGGTTCAGGGTTCGGTGGTGCTCGATCGAGCCGCTGACTTCACCGCAGCAGTACATCCCACTGGGGTGACTGCCAACAGTCTGTCTGCCTTGCCGTGCACTTTTGCTTTCGGCTTTCCTTTTACTTTTGTGGTCTCGGCAGACTTGGACTCAGATTTTCACATTTCTGGATTCCTAAATTTGCTCTACGAGTCTGGTTCTGGCTTCTGGTTCTGGCTTCGGGTTTCTGGTTCTGGTTTCGGTTTCTGGACTCTGGACTCTGGACTCTGGTCTCTGGTCTCCGTGGACTCTGGATTATGGTCTCTGGACTCTGGTTCCGGTTGAACATCTTTGACTCTGACAACATCTTCAACAATGGTGAACTCTGCAGCTTTGTGGACCACTTTGAAAGTGGCTGAGTAGTTGCAGGATTGAGCTGTAGGAACTTAGCTTGTGAGCGGTATCCTAGCGGCAGTTTTAGAAAGGGACCGCCCTGGCTAAAGCACAGGCCTCCCTCTAGCTGTTTCCAGCTCTTACCTGTTTGTTGTTTCGGACTTTATCTGTGAGCCGCGCTCTGCCACCTGAACAGCACTCCGTACGATATATTACAGGGTGGTGTGCTGGATTCAGTGCACCGTTGGTCATAACTTGCATGACTCCGTTTGACTGTACCAGTACTCGTACAGTACTTGGTGACAAATACCTAGGTCACAGATAGCTTCGTATATTCGTTTATCTTTATAATCAGTTTACACTTGTATGAGAATTACTCAGTGAACACCCGATATATTGCAGGGTGTATTGCTTCTTTTTTTCTTTACGGCCCGCAACCGGGAAATCCACTGGCCCGCTTTCGGCCAATACGGCCAATCTCCAAAATTGCCCGCCGCAGGCGCGAAATTTTAATTTTAAGTATGGTGATAATGCAAAAATCGCATAATTTTGCATAAATTATGTTATTTTCATATTAAACGTCACGGCCCGCATCTATACATCCCATCGGCCCGCATTCGGCCCGGAGTGGTGAGCTACGGCCCCGGGCCGGCCCGCCACGGTAAGCAATATACCCTGATATATTGTCGGCACAATATATCACACAATTTGTGCACTATGATGCCATCGATGATATGCTGCTAGCGAGGAACGATCGCAATAAGAGACTCCTCGCTTATTCAAGGATGTACCGAACTACCGATATTTGTCTATGGTATAAAATGCATATCTCAAATCCCAGAGTAGGGCAACAGAGTAGGAGGCGGAGACATCGTGACGATTTTTGCACCAGCGAACGTGACACGGTAGAGCGCACCGACGCGGCAGAGGCATCATATGAGCGGACGAGAGGGATGAGAGCAATCATTCCTGATGAATAATTCAAAACTCGTCCGACACCCGCGCGAATACGTCGGGTCTCACATAGTCACACTGGGCCGAAAACTCGACGAATAATCGCGCGAATACTGTAATCGAATTTTCGTTGAGGTCGCATGAATAATCGCGAATCACGATTTGCAAGACCCAGGCTTATAGAGTGTAAACTTAAACCGAATTAAATTGTGATAACTTAAGAAGCCTAAACCTAAACCCGGAACGGTCACTCGGACAACTGTACTCGTACTCGTACCCTCGCACCCTAGTCACTATCTCAGTCTGGACCCTCTGTGCCTCTCGACTCAGGGGCCTGCCGCCTGTCAAGGCTGCCTGGGCAGAACTCATTATGGGGGTCACGGTGTTACTCGTCCAGCAAGCGGTTCCGCCTACATAGAGTAACTTGAACGATGGTTTTTTTCTTTTCTTTTCTTCTTTTTTTCGATAAGGAATTAAGGGGAGCCGGACCGCGTCACACGTGACACGTCCCCAAAAGTGATAGCAAAGTGATCGTACCATTACGTGCATGTAGAATACAAACCGATTTTGATATGCTGCAATGCATTGATGTACGATTCTATTGAATTTGGTTTGGGGTATCGGACCCCACTCCGCTATAAAGCTCCGCCTCCGGTCGCGGTCTACGTCTTCGTCTAGTCGTGTCACAGCGAAAAATGGAAGAATCTAGAATGTTTAAAAGTGAAGAAAAAAAGTCGTCGCCGGAGCCCGGAGGCTCTGCCCTGGTGCTGGTGATGGTGCTGGTGTCTGCTGGTCTCAGGCTCTCACACTCAGCCAGAGTGACACGATTGGTGGGTGCGGGTGCGGGTGCGACAAAACGACCTGTCAATGTCACGTTGGCAGCTTGTCATGCCAGATGCCACCTTAAATTTTGAAACTGAACGGTCGCGATCGACGAAACGAACCCAGCACAGCGGCAGGGAAGCAGGCGAGGGATGCGCCCGGAACATCATCGGAACAGGTGAACACATGACATGTGAACACTGGACAGGTGTCATGTCATGTCATGTCATGTCATGTCATCATGTCATATCATATCACTATCATATCATATCGTATCATATCAGCGCAGCGCAGCGCAGCGCCGCGCAGCGCAGCGTGTCGCCGTGGAGAATAAAACAGTTGTGACACAGTATACCCTACTGTATACCGTAGGCGTAGCAAGCGCGTCACCAACAGACGGTTCACAAGAACCAAGGTCACAAACCAACAGAGAGAATTTCCCGTCCAACTAACCGAAACATCATAACCGAACCGAAACAAAACGGTCCGAAATCTGAAAACTGCGTACTCAAAATTCAGGTTTGGAGAAAGGCAGTCTATCTTTATTAATACTCTTAACAGCGGTGTGAACACCAATTCAATATGGCAGCAAAAGAACCCCATTACATGCAGGTAGTCTCGAAACTCACCTCCGAAATTTGCGAAACTGTATTGCAGACTGTCGAGGAGTGCCGCTGCCAACTGTTGGCATCCTTCACTTTTTCGGCGATGATGTAGTGATGTTAACACATAAGTATTTCCGTTGATTAGGTTAATCGAGTTGTTTCCCTCAATTTTGCTTACGAATAGCCAAAGTGGAAAGCCGTTGCCGGACACCGTCCCGAAAGAATCTGCCACAATAATTACACACTGTTAAGTACAAGTCTTGATACGCGCATCTAAACCTTATTTGATGCTGGAATTTTGCGTGTCATCGGTCAACCCTTGATACTGTTGGTTTCTGCTTCCACTATCCCAGCTCGACCTTTTCTTCTCGGCGGTTCTGCCAAGTCGTTTCTCAAATCGCAGAGGGTGGGCAATGAATCTCTTTGTGTTCAAGAAGGATGTTTTCTCTTACTATTTCCGGGAGCGGTCATGCAGCCCACGAAAACTAGCCAGATGCATGAGCTGGCAGCGAAGAAGCACATGGCGGATGTCGAGCAACGCAAGGAGGAAGGCCGGGCAGGGTTCCTTCATGACAAGGAGGGCGAAGGCTCGGACGTGTTGTACAAGCCCAGGGGTATCTCTGTCGTGGGGGATCATACCCTTGTAAAGATGGACAAGGTATAGATGTGTATATCCTCTTGCGGGAGTTTCTTTTTAGGAGTTCTGAGACACGAAACGCTATGTTGTTGTCCAAAGGCGTTCTCGCTGTAACTTCTCCTGGGAACGCACTTGCTTTTCGTGCTGTTTTCGCTGCACAATCCATGGCCGCCTTATGCAACATTCATGTTCTTTCGTTGTAGCACGTGCCCATGCGGTTGATTTCTCGCTTTTCATACCGACTTCGTCTGCCATTCCGCAAAGACACGATAGCCAACCTTGGATCTTGATATCTTCGTTTTCCAGGTCTCGAAGAAGAGCTTGATTTTGTCCGTTCTCGCGGCAGCCTGCTTTGACTCGAGCGCCATACTGATACGCCTCGTGTCACCGCTTTCTCAGGGGGCGGATCGCGGCCTCATGAAAAAGTATGACAACGAAGCTCCCAAAACAAGACTTGATACTGCCTCGGAGGTCGAGGAAGAAACGACAGATGTAAGGACCTTTTCCCAGTTCTTGTCCCTGAAAATTGCCTGTTAACACGGAGAGGCCCCCGTGATATGCAGCGAGAATTGTGCCGCCTTCTGGTAATTCTATCACGATCCATGCACCCTCCCAGTTTAGAACACGCCTCGTGCTGATATCTGTTTTTGCAGTCGCAGAAAGAAGAATCACTTCCTCCAGCAGGGAGCGCCACACCCGAGCCTGAAGGCAAGTTGAAAAGCAGAGGAGCTTTCCATAAGTTCAAGAAAATGATAGGCAGCAAGAAAGCGATAGCAAAAACGGGCCTTCCATCAGGTATACATGCAGGAAGGGCAACGGACGCGGAGAAAGCCTAGCGTAGGAGGAGTGAAAGTGGTTTTATTTGGAGCAGAGCCTGCAGGCAAGTCGATAGAAGCACCTGTCTGTAGGTTACGGTGTTTATTGAAGTCAGTGTTTTGCGAGTAGTTCAGCTTTGATGTTTGATTGATTCTTGGGTGAAGAACGAAGAAAGCGTTTAGCGTGAAGATTTTTATATGAGGAGGAAATCGCTATCTGGTATTCTAGCTGATGTTTCTGCGGCATACAACGGCCAGAACAAGTTTTGGTGTTCTATTCGACTGAATAACCCGTGTAACGCATAGTTCTTGGAAGCAAATTGAGCAAGAAGGTGTGTAACGTTGCGTGGCCTTGCTTGCATCTGTCAACTTGGTTTAGATCGAGCTGATCATCATGGGAGAGAACAGGTTTGAGATGTGCCTTACGAAGTGCTTGGGGATATACGAGACCTCTTAGGTTCTATATTAGGCATTAATCTTGAGCCTTGGGACTTAAAGTCAGGATTGTGCTACTTCTTCCAGGCGGACACATAATGGCTCTGAACTTCACTCAATTTAATAATTATACTATAGTTGACATTATATGTCATCTTGAAATTTCAATAATCGTGGGTGATCGAATGGGGAGGTACAATTGATGCCTTCATTGCCAAGGGGTGATGCAGAGGAGTGAAATGATCTACTCTGGTTTATATTTGCCGATTTACTTCTACTGTACGCATTTGATGAACACCATATGCGAACGACATGATATCCCACAATTCACATTTCGTCGGATGGTACTGCCATTTGGATTTATCATGATATCCAGCAATGGCCGTGCCACTATGTACCGGTGTCGATTGATCGGGTAAAGCTAGTCGGTTCGCATGCCCTGGCATTCTGCTGCAAGGCTGGCGACCTTCTCGGAGTGGGCCTTGTTCTCACTGGTCACTGGGTTCATGCGATACTTCGCCTTCTGAGCCTCGGGCAACTTGAGCCAGTCGGTAGCAAGAATGCCCCACTCGGAGTTCTTGAAGTTGTTCTTGATGGTGTACATGCGCATCGCCGCATTCTCTGCCTCGTGGAAGTCAGCATCCTCTCGTGGTAGCCAGGGGGCACATCACCATGAAAGCTCCCGGTCCAACACGTCGTGGGTTAACTGGCGTGAAAGCCTCCCCCAAAGCAGTACAGCCACTTCCCTCTTGATTCCTTCCCAGCATGTGGGGCAGGGTATGGTATCGGTTGTGCACAGGCTTATCAATTGATCCTGATATATTTGATCTAGTGATCAATTGATTCTGATAAGGTCCATCCCTTATCGATTGATTCTGATTTAAGTACATGTTTAATCGATCGATTCTGATATCTTAAATGATCTGTCAATTGATTCTGATATTTTCACATCTCTCATCAATCGATATTGGTATTACTTTACATGCACCGATATATCGATCTATCGATACTATCGATATATCAAAATGATGACAAAATGGAGTTGAAATGCTATTTGCTACTCTACCAGATTTCCGTATATTTTAAACTTTAGTTCAATGCAACCATTAACGCATTAAGTCTGCAACATCAGACACTGTACCCGCTTCATTCCCAACCTATTAACCACTGTAAACTACAACCAGATAGTCGTTATGCTTTTATTTTGCGGCACCTCGTAATCCACTTCATCACTGCCTGTGTCACAACCATGAACCCCAAACTGGGGGTCCCTAGGGACCTCCCCCTGTAGCCCCGCACCCCACCATCTCACACTCCGCCATATCCCCTCCGCACTGAACCCACTAAAACCCCTGCGACTTTCATGCTCAGTTACAACAGAACCATACCCCGCCAGCACAGCCCGTATTTCGCTGCTCAAGATACTCAAAATCCCCTCAGAATCAGCGCGTATGTACCCACAACTGTCACTCTCAGTTATGTTACAACGCTTCGCAACCGTTCGCCCGCCCTTTATCTACAACGCATACTCTCGCACCAGCGCAAACCGTATTTCACCGTCAGCTACGCTCACGCGTATCCACCACCAACTTTCACGACCAGTTACACCGCAACGCCTTGCGACCTTTCGCACGCACTTTATGTGCAACGCATACTCCCGCACCAGCGCAGACCGTATTTCACCATCAGCGACGCTCACGCGTATCCACCACCAACTTTCATGCCCAGTTACACCGCAACAGTTCGCACCCTGTCGGCCGCAGTTTATATACAACGCGCCCTCGTACACCAGCGCACACCATATTTCACCATCAGCTACGCTCACGCGTATCTACCACCAACTTTCAAGCCCGGTTACACTACAACGCCCCGCAACATCCCACTCAGCATTTACACTATCACCCTATCACGTCATATTACGTCACTCTGTACGACTGTACGAACGACACAGCCCACAGTGGAATTGCTACATCAAAACGCATGTTCAAGCTAGTTTTCCTTCCTGACAAAAAACCTTTATGGCCAGCTATCACGCTAATGTATCATACGACAGTCGTCACTCTGGTCATCGACGATCACGCCAGCACGCCGGCCACCACAATCAGCAGCAACGCGCCAGGCCGCAACCTGTCACCGTTGATGCCAACCAGTAAGTCATCACGACCGACACGACAGTCACAATCGCATCACAAGCTCTGCACCGCGATCGTCACCACGAGACGATCCAACATCTACTACAACGATTCAACCACGTCAGCAACAACGACGCTCGCCATACCAACATCAACCATCAGCATGCAACGATTCAGTCACCAGCAGACAAAACGGCAGGCAGCCAGACCACCCTAGAGCCGGCCAGCCCGCGAACACGGTCATCCCAAACGCCAGTCACCACTTACAATCCTTGACATCAACAGTCACGCAGCAATGGAATGCAAACGGACTACGGGCACACGAAGCGTCTCATAGGCCTGAAACGCCGCAGATAGACTTAGGCAATATATATCGCTCCTTGCCCTGAGTGTAGCATTATTCGCTGGACCTTTCAAAAACATCTAAGTGTTAAACTGCCTGATTTATCGCGAATTTAAGACCGTAACACAGCTATTTTAGTGTAAATTCGCTAACCTGCCCTTACTGCCTTCTTCACGAGTGAATCCGCGCCGTGCCCACTGCTTGTATCAGCCAGGGACAGCTTAGCCCGTCACACGCCAACGTTATCAACAGCCCGCAGCGAGCCCGGGAACGTTCGCTAGGAATTCCCACGACTAACCGAATTCGCGCTGCGCCTCGCAGTATAAGCCCGTTACGACCGCTGTCACAAGGGTAAGGTCGTGTGTTGTTTGTTGTCGCTCTATCTCGTTTCTCGGCTGGCGACTCGTGGCAGGACATATGAAAGGGGCCGTGTGAGCCGAATATGGAGACCATCTGCATGAATTCAAACTTTAAAATACAGGCGCGATAGGGCTGATATGTAAATTCACGTTGTACGTGTGTATGTGTACAGTAATCACTCACCTTTAAGAAAACCCGCCGATAAGAAACCAACCAGCTTTTCGTGGGGGAGGGGGTACGCAAGTTGGTGAGAATCGCTGACTGGTTTTTTTGAGCTATGAAATAGTCGAAAATATGAAATATGGGTGCTGGCGCCGCAGGCGGAAAATTTTGAAAATGTCGCCTTTTTAAGGGTTTATCATTGGACTTCTAAGAAAATTGCTGGCTGATTGAAAGAAAATACTTGCTAATTCTTACCGATTCCATAGGACGCTGGCGCTGGCGGGGGGGGGTACGCAAGTTGGTGGAATTAGCTGGCTGACCCCAAATCTCTGGTTTTCTTAAAGGTGAGTGATTACATGACACAACACAGCTTCGCGCATTCGCACGTCCCTGACTTTCAACGCCTACGCAGCCGCGTGAGCGTCACCTTCTTTCCCCCTTTTCAACCTCGTCGTTATCCGGCACTCGACCGGGAATTCTCAGGTACGGTCTCAAAAGTACAGACATCTGTGAATTCCCCGCGCGGTGCCATCAACGTCGAGAGCGACACTCGTCCCGGCGTCAAAACTGGCCATACGGCGTGAAGTCAACAGCGCTCCAGCCGGTTTTGCGTCTACACCCCGTACGAAGCCAGCCCCATGAATTCGCGTGCTGGGCCTTACTCAGTATGTAGCTGACCATAACTTCCTTACGCGTGAATTCATGGGCAGCTGGCAGCATACGTAGTTGTCTTTCGTCCCCGCGCGATATGACCTCTCCCGGCACACCAGTAGCCGGTCATATTCAGCGTTCTGCCGGCGCCAGTTGCTCGCTCCCCAACCCTGTAACGCGCAAGTTTGATTTCAGCTGGGAATGCGCTGTCAAAACTGGTCCAGCCCCTTTTTGGAAGTCGTGAATTTGCAAAGCTGCTTCATATCACGTTCCCGTCTCAACTCCGTTCGACTTGCCCCGTGTGAGGCGCAGCTTCGTGCACGTTCCCTGTTTTGTGGCCCGTTTACCCTATTAGCCCTGCTAGACCTTCCATACTCACTTGTTTTTGAAAATTTCCTCCCAGCTTGTTAGTTTTGCCTCCATGCTGTTCGGATTCACTGTCCTCCTTCTTCCAGCTGTTTGTTCGTTTTGAGCTTGCCCCACACGGTAAGCCAGGCAGTCGCTGCTGCATGGGCAACCCGACCTGTCAACATCGCGTCAGACCCCGGTGAATCTACACGCCAACCCACTGTTCACGCGTCAGGAGGATTCAAGACCTTCTGACCACCACTGGGGTGCAGATTCACATCCTTGCCCGAGAAGGAGAGCCGCTAAGTAAGTCAGGGCGGTGTGTCGCTTTTGATGCGACCTGCCCGCCTTGGCAGCATTTCAACACCCTGGGGTGGCGGGGTTTCCATTGAGCAAGCCTGACTGTCGCCAGTGATCGATCCTGAAACAACGGCGTTATGCCACGACAAACTTCGCGTTGTGAATTCTTTTCCCTCATCACGCCACAGCGAAGTCTCAACACCGTTACTGACGACATGACGCGCGCCTCCCCCCCCCCGAGATCGATAGTCAGTGGGGCTACAGTACCCTGGTGTATAATTTACATCTGGGTTCAGTTGGCTCACACGAATACATGGACCGTGGCATGAACTCTTACAATACGTGTGCCACGTCGGTCGTTCGCGAGCTCTGACTTCATTGTTGTCGCTAAGTATGACACCCTTCATTCGACATACAGACTTTTGGTCAACTCAGTCGCGAATATAATTTTCTGATCTGAAACGAACCATCTCGACTGGACCCGGTTGGCCCGCCTAGGAATATTGAATTTCGATGGAAAGATCTTTGTTGTAACGGAAGATAGCTTATCGACGAGGTGGAATTGTTCCGGGGAGATGGCGTTCGCATTGAAGGAAATAATGATGATAAATCAGACAAAAGCAATCAATCGTGAGCCCTGATATCAATCATTGTAAAATCGAAGCGTGAACCTTCCTTCCTATCGGCCGATCGATTTGAATTTGTATTTGAACTTCGTATGCAATGAAGTAAAAATTTCATACCTCGCTTTTCGTCTGCATCTAGGTGTTCACAGATTCTACGCACGTAAGTACGCTGAGCATCCACTCTCCGTCCGTCTCCATGCGAAGTGAGTGTCCGGTCATCTGCGTGCGTGGTTCTCACACACTCTCTCTTGATGCTGGTGGGCCTGTGGCCTCCGCGCTCGAGAGAGTCCTGTCACACTCATTAGTGGTCCTCGCACTCTCTCTCTCTCTTTGCTGGTGGGCCTGTGGCCTCCGCGCTCGAGAAATTACCACGCATCACACTCACTTCTCACACACTCTCTCTTGATGCTGGTGGGCCTATGGCCTCCGCGCTCGAGAGAGTCCTAAGTATCACACTCTCGTTTGTGGTCCTCGCACTCGGCATGTGGCACGCGTGGGTGGTACGTTTATGCATAATTTGACGATTTTTCGAAAAAATGACATTTAGTAGTGTCAGAAGGTTGGAGAAGTTTGGAGAAGGTTTGGGCAAACTCAAAAATGTAAAATGTTGACATACGCGCATGCATGCCAAGTGCAAAACACGATTTTCTGCGGTTTGCAGTGACCAAAATGGCCCCGCACGACTGCTCCTAAACCCTAAATGTCAAAAAATTTATATTTTTGAGTTTGTCCAAAACTTCTCCAAACTTCTCCAAAAATATCAAGCCGTATAATCATATTTACCGATATTATACACTTAAGTATGTAACCCCCGTCCACCCACGCGTGCCACATGCCACGTTCTCTCTTGATGCTGGTGGGCCTGTGGCCTCCGCGCTCGAGAAAGTACTGCGTATCACGGCACTCACTTCTCACACACACTCTCTTGATGCTGGTGGGCCTGTGGCCTCCGCGCTCGATAAAGTCCTGCGTATCACACTCACTTCTCTCACACACTCTCTTGATGCTGGTGGCGGGCCTATGGCCTCCGCGCTCGAGAAAGCACTGGGTATCTCACTTACTTCTCACATACACTCTCTTAATGCTGGTGGGTCTGTGGCCTCCGCGCTCGAGAGAGTCCTATCACACTCATTAGTGGTCCTCGCACTCTCTTTCTCTCTCTCTTGATGCTGGTGGGCCTGTGGCCTCCGCGCTCGAGAAATTACCACGCAACTCAGACTTTAACTGAGATCTTTGGAAGCCATTTCCAACGCTCTTTTTTGAGTTCCTGCCTGGAAGGAAAGCAGTCTTTTCCAGCTTCAGTTAGGGCGCTGCGCGTGCCGAGCGCGAATCAATTCGCCCGTTTAAATTTCAGGAAAAGAGCATCAAAGAATCGAAATTAAAGGAGAAAGAAGACACCTACAGGCTGCGAAACGGCGAAGTGTATGGCGCTCTGTGTGGTTTCGGACGTTGTTTGCTCGAAGGAGCAGGAAACAGAGACATCCTGACATGACTCCCCAAATCAGCGACATAACAAAGACACGGTTAAACAATGGCAAGGCTAATAATCCGCCTGTCAACCTAGGCAAACATAAACACGTGCACGAAAGTGGTGGTAAATATGAAACCAGTGAGCTGGGGGACATTCTACGAAAGATGGCATCAAATGCCCGCAAAATGATTGGTCGATGGCAATAATTCTATCTCAAATTCCATCGGGATCCGACATGGATGCACCGATGGACAGCGCAATCTGTACCACCATTTGGAACGCAAGAAACCTGTCACCAACAAATATCTCAGCTGACGTTGCATTTGTTCATTTTAAATTGATAAATATATACGACCGACGGATCAAGTCGACGTTTATCTAATGGCATCGGGCTTGGATGGCCCAATTCCCAGATACGCTGATGCAACCATGGCCTTCGGCGTCTCCTCCATTTATAAATTCTTAATTTGTCGACAAGGGCGACAGGTAAGCGTCTGAAGATTCCCTTTCCGCGGCTTCAGAATGCTTTTTGAATCCAATTCTGCAGACGCGGAGCCTGCGATACTCTGTGACCATTTTCGCGATCTGGCATGTGGGGGGTGGCGGTCATGATGCGCGATTTGCTAATCCCATTCCCCGCCCGGCAAGCGCGCCTCTTCACGAGTTTTCGTGCGCCACGTGCCGGAGCGCACGCACACGACCACGGGCCGTGCTTGAACAGATGGCTGCAAGAGTCCACCAAATGTCCACTGTGCAGGCGCCCTGCTCGTTGGCGTCAGACGGTTCTCTCTGCTTGGGTCATCCGCACCCCGGTCTGGCCAATTGAGGATTCGCTGAACACGCCCATTTCAGTCACTTCGGTATAGTCCCCACATCTACACGAGGTTCCGATTTATCTCTGAGCAAATCACACACACATGAGGTTCCGATTTATCTCTGAGCAAATCACATACACATGAGGTTTCGACTCATTCAGCGAGTCAACACGAGGTTCCGATTTATCTTCACAAATCACACACACATGAGGTTCCGATTTATCTCGAGCAAATCACACACACATGAGGTTCCGACTTATCTCTCGAGTAAATTCACATACACATGAGGTCTCCGATTTATCTCTCGGCAAATCACACACACACGAGGTTCCGACTCATCTCTCGAAAGAATCACACACATGAGGGTTCCGATTTATTCCCGAAGCAAATCACACACATGAGGTTCCGTTTTATCTTCCGAGCAAATCATTAATACTACATGATGAGGTTCTGCTTTATCTTCCGAGCAAATCATTAATAATATCGAGGTTCCGACTCATCTCTTCGAGCAAATCGCACACATGTGAGGTTCCGACTATCTGCCTGAAAGCGAGTCAACACGAGGTTCCGACTCATCTCTCGAGCAAATCACGCACACACACACACACACACACACACACACACACGAGGTTCCGATTTATCTCTGAGTAAATTACACACACATGAGGTTCCGATTTATCTCCGAGCAAATCACACACATTAAGGGGTTGACTCCCCCCTTTGAACAACAGTCACAATCACAATAAGCCCTCCTCCTTTACGCGTGTGCGCGACGCTGGTCCACAGGCACACAGCCAACAGCCGCAATGACGAACGCGCAATCCAAGCAGCGGATTCCACGCATTACCAAGGAGAATATGGACAATGGATGGCTACTATCCGGGCCACTAGTCCTTACCCAAGGACTAGGCGGAAATGTACATTACGGCCGGATTATTACCGGACGACCGGACCCTAGACCCAACACCATGCTTCAAAAAGTCCTTTGGGACACAACCTAAGTGCCTATCTTTGTGGGAAGTTGAATTTCAAAGTTTGGGTACCCGTAATCTAGCCGCGGTTTAGGGCTATGCCATGCTCTAAATTTAATTCATTTGGCTAGTCCTTGGGGAAGGACTAGTGGCGGTGTGGCCCCTAATGGCCCCTTAGATGGATAGGGGGTGGTGTACCACCACCCACACATCAAGTTTATGACCCAATGTAAGGGTTCATAACCGTAAATGGCTTATACCGACGATATATTATGCTCCCAACGCATGGTAAACACCACCACTAAGACGAAAATGCTGAATTATTATATTTTTCGACCCAAAATTCGAGCAAAATATTCAATAACACGCACCCTAATGGTTGGAAAATTCCCAAAAAATGCCGAGGTATAGTTTGAAGTCCTATTTATGCATCACTATGCTCACTATTGGCAATATGTCTCATAGACCACATGATATGGGCCATGCAAAGCTGCAATTTGGGCAATTGACCCCATACTTAAGCAGTTCCAGCTGATATAAATATGACAAGTACCACCGAGCAGTAGCCATATAGCGACCAATGGCACAATCCCAACTCACCGCCACGCCCACCTATCATTAGGTAGGCTATACTCGTGCAATATTGCCACTTGCGGTACCTATCTATCTGGCACCTAGAGATCTCCCAAAAGAAATCGTGAGGATTGTGCCAGGGGCACTTCTACGACATATACTCGGAATGGTGTTTTTGATTGAACGTGCAAAGGTACACAATTCGGTTTTTATAATATACTGGATCAGGGCCAGACTGAGGTGTAAACGATAGTTTCGGTTCCGAGTTCTGAAGGCCAAGCACTTCTCAAGTGCTCTACTTATTCACTCGTAACTCGGGCTGCAGGGTCAACCACCCGGCACCCGATGTCACACCACGGCCCAACGTTCAATTCCTGATCCGATTTCATTTCTAATTCCGATTCGTCATTCTCGATTCAGATGTCACATCGACGGGCTGACACGATGACCGTCATACAGTACTATCATACTACTGTATTGTCATACTATCATACCCCGGACATCTGATACTCGATTTCACCGTCTTTCGGATCCCGATGCGAATCCGGCCATTCCCCGAGGGTCTGACTAAGTACCACGATGACCACCCCACAGTACTGTCATACTACTATAGTGCCATACTGGCATACTGGCATACTGTCATACTGTCATACCCCGGACATCTGGTACTCATTCTCATCGTGATTTCAGGCCCAATTTCATTGTCATCGTGTCAATCTCAGATTACTCCCGATGACACACACATACGCACAGACATATCGGCTCGCGCTGTGCCTCCGGGCACAACTCTCCCCCCTTAGGAGTGGTCTACCTCCTGGGATCACTCCACTAAGGTGCCTATCTAAGTTCCAGTTCTTAGGTTCTCTGGTTCCTTCTTAGCCCCAGTTCTTAGGTTCTCTGGTTCCTCCTCGATCAAAGCTTGAATACCGCTACCAGGGCACCACTGTCATAAAGAAGGGTGCCGCTTGGAGTCTAAAGCGGGTCTTCAGTCTTGCGGAGGCGTAGATGTCGGAAAAGTTGTCGCAGCAGGGGCGCTAGTACAGGGTATACACTTGCGGATTGCCCCGCTCCAGCTTGCTGCGGATGGGGCCCCAGCTGTGCAGTTTTCGGATGGCTGCCGGTTTCCCATCTGCACGCGCATGGTGTTGAAGCAGTGCAGCGTAGCAAGGGCGTAGGCGGTGCTGAGTTCGTCCATATGCAAGTAGGCTTCATGTACTGCATACCGTACATGCAGTAGGTGCACACCAGCGGAGGAGGGAGCTGGCGCATCATGGGGCGGAGCCGCAGCGCGTTGGGGAAGCGACCTCTGGGATTCTCCATGAACCAGTGCTTCGGCTCTAGATAGTCGATGATTTGCAATGTTCGCCGCACGATCTTGTCAGCCTGAGGAAGGTCAGGAGGTCCTCCAGTGGTGCGCGCTTGGCTGTACTGCCTACAGGGAGGGCTGGCCCAAACGACATCGAAGATTCCTGGCGGGTACTCCTTGTAGTCCCACTTTAAGATGTCTTGCACATGAGTGGGATGCCATATGTACTCGGAGTCGAGGGTCACTACTGAAGCAGTGGGGAAGCAATTCAGGAATTCTCTTTTTTTACCGAGCCAGTACCGCTGAAAAGTACAAGGATTCTGGGCACACGGGTTGTCTCTATCTGAATCGCCATCAGCTCTGTCACCAGTGCTAATGACCCATCTTCTGCGAGTTCTTGGTGCTCCCACGGCAGAAGGGTATCATGCTCCATCTGCTCGAGCTGGTCCAGCTCATCGCAGGGGTTGGTGATGAGATGTGCAAGCGTCACTCCGGCTTGTGCAGAGTGACGGCCGCGCTGCTCACGCCGTCGTGTGGCTTCGTCGCGAACTTGTGCTTCCATGCGCAGTCTCGCTTGCTCGAATTCTCGAAGTTGTTGAAGTGGGCCTCCGCGTTCGAGTTTGTCACGGGTCCTCCATTGGCGTCGTGGGCCTTGGAGTAGCCGGTCCAGCGAACTTTCCACTCTTCTACCTCATTTGAAAGACGGCGCAGATGGTCCACAAAAATGTTTCATCGTGTAGTCTGTGGGACGCGTATCCACGGACATCGCACACGGGGGGACTCGGGAGCTCATGCGGAGTTCCCTCGTGCTCATCACACAGCCCAAGTTGAAATAAGGAGGGGCTTACCACATTTTTGCAATCGGAGTTTGGCTGGGCTCAGTAAGTTCTTGGGGCGCGGAGCCACGAACACGATTTTCTAGAGTAAGATGGGGGCGCTTGGTGGCCTGTGTAGTTTTCAACTACACAGGTCGGGTTCGAGTCCCGACACCCTCGCTCACAAGCGTCTTGTGCATGCCAGGAGGAAGATCCTTATTGCTTTTTGGGAAAACGCCCCAGTGCACCACGGCCGGATTCGATCTGAGGCCACGCTTTCAACCTTTTTTGCATACAGGGCGGCCTAAAAGTGGGATTAGAGACTTGTATTAGGTATATTAGTTTCGTAGAAGTGCACTTACGGGTGTGCTTGTTTGGTCCAGGCCAAGGCTGGTTTTGGGTTCAGGGTGAAACCCAAAGTGAAAATCACCTGCAATTTCACTTTGGGGTTTACCCTGAATCCAAAATGAGCAACACTCTGTACGCACCCACCAACGCATATGTTCATACTAGCACTTACTGCATGTCAAAAGTACCGTTCTAAACACAATTTATCTCGCCACGATGCTGCGCGAGCCGTGATTTGTGTAGGATAGGTCTGCTAGCACAGTTGCATAGTCACTTTTTTGCATCGCAGTATCGAACATTCAACCTTGTGCACTCCCAAGTTATGGTTCAAACGGGAATACACGATTGTGTTATTATATGCATTGTTATACCTAGACATGATATGCATACACTATTTGATACAGGCATGGTAAGGGTTCATAGCCAAACCCTGAGCCAAAATGTCTCATCAGGCCTCATTTCACTCATTCACTTGCCCTCGGATATGTTACCTTTATTTCCCACGAGATATTTTTACTAAAAGGTCATTACTTTATGTCGATCGTGTGCATATTCCACTCAATGCTTTGAATATTGTGATATTGTTGATTTTCAGTTATTTTTGCACTTCTTAGGGCTTAAAAAGGCACTATTTCTCTATAAAAAGTGCAAAAGGACAAAGATATTGGCTTGGTAACGATGGCGGATGGATGTATGGAGTAATTTTACAAAAAAGAACAACCCCAAGACCCCCATTTCGTGAACTCTACTTCAAATAATCCAATTTCGGTGATTGGCAGAGTCTTCGTCGCCTGAAACGGTCACAAAATCCATGAAAAAACATCAAACAACTTTTTTTCGCGTTGTTGATGATGGCGGATGTTTATAAACATCAAATATGTGTAAGCTCCACGAAAAAATTGGAATCAAACGAGTGAGAGCATGGATACGCTCACTTTCGCGATTCCGCCCTTGTACGACCATTATACGATCGGCCCCGTAATGCCATTTCCCCACCGTAGAGTGGTTGAAGTTGAAAAAATCCAACTTTTTCCACGGGGTTCACATTGTTACGCATTAAGCAATGCAAAGTATATAAAAAAATACATACATGAAACAATTTTGGGGATTTTTCGTCGAGAACTACATTTTTGGTGATTTTTCTGAGTTTGCGTGGCATAAAATCACACCAAATCGTCAAAAAAACATCAAATTGATCAAAATTTGCACTCGGGAATGTTATTTAATGTTTGAGTGCATCAAATGTGTGTAAGTTCCACAAAAGAAATGGATGTTAAGCTTGTGCCGTCATTGTAACTCAACCAACAGTGGCAGGTAGTGAACCGGCATGGTGCACTAGTCGCGGAAGGAGAGGCTCTGGACGCTACAATGTATCCCAGCGTAGAACTGCCCAATGAGGTTGCTTGAGTGCAAGCAGCATTTTAAGGATTCTTGAACCAGAATATGTATACTTATTTTATGGCAGTGTGTTTGTTTTCCTTCCTGTCATTGGATTGTTTTGCATAGTATATCTAGCAGTGTTTATTATCTTGCACATTGACTGCATTTCAACTGTCTTTTCACTGTCTTTTCACTGCTACCAACCTGATACTAATTATTATTATGCATGTGCGGGATTGTTCTTTAGCACTCGTATCTAAATAACCTGCATACTGACTGAATTTCGACTGTCTTTTCACTGCCTTTTCACTGCTGCCAACCTGATACTAATTATTATTATTCATGCGCGTGATTGTTCTTCAGCACTCGTATCTAAATAACCTGCATACTGACTGAATTTCGACTGTCTTTTCACTGCTACCAACCTGATACTAATTATTATTATTCATACGCGTGATTGTTCTTAAGCACTCGTATCTAAATAACCTGCATACTGACTGGATATTCACTGTATTTTAAGAAACCTTGAACAGCATTCCACGCGTGCGTATGATTAACAGACTATTGGGGATAGGTGAACCAGTATGCATGTTTTTAGACGGTGTTTTTCTGTTACTATTCTCGGTTTATAGACGACGGGTGACCTGCCACGTCATCATCACGCGCAGTATAATGCAGACACGTGGCAGCCACGTAGGTTGCGGTATGCGTTTATGCGGTACGGTATGCCTTCATTATGCGGTTTGCCATTGTGGTTCGAGTGATCATCGAGCAATCAACGGAGAGAGATATCTTTTTTGGATTGGGTGTGTTCATAAACACAAGCCCCGCGTCAAAAACGCGGCTATACAACTATCATCACACGGGTATTGTTGCATGAACGGTGTATATTCGTTTAATTACAAGTAGAATGTTTGCTAGTGTTAGTAGTGTTACAATATATATATATGTCGCAAAAGCCATAAGTCAGCTGGTCGTACAACATATCATAGCGTTACTATTACATTGCAAAGTACGTAAGTTGCTACCAGGCAAGCGATCTCGAATTAGTTAATTCCACGCCTTTCAGACGCCGGAAAGTAATGGTCTACTAATCTATCAGCTCCCAGTATACTCCGTCTTCGCCGTCCATTGCTTCCTCGCACATGAATATTTCGTAAGAACAACGCATACACGCGAAATGTTCGGTATGCTCATTTATCGCAACAAGATGCGAACCAGCATTAAACCATATGCGAACGTTTGCAGGAAGGTCAC
>LGRX02000971.1:0-24623 GCA_001247695.2 Cymbomonas tetramitiformis
GACTGTGACGAGCGACGCTCCCAAAGCAGAAAGAGAAGCCTTGGTGGTACCCTCGTCAGCCACGACTGTTGACGTACGTGATCAACACAAAGGAGTGACGTTCGACCCTATCGTGCAAGCATCCTCCCCTACGACAAGTGTACGAGACCGGATTGCCAAGCTAGACTGGAGGTCCATCAGTGCACCTGCCGTCGTGGCTATTCGTGCACACGTGGAAAAGCACTTGGCGGGCCACGCGGACAAGCTGGAGGCAGAGCGTATGTTCTTTGCCGTCGCAAGAAAGTACCGGGAGCACGATCTAGCGTCAGGGTGCGGACCACCAGTCTCTGAGGCGCCTGCCTCTGAACTCCCTTCGCCACCTCACATGGGCAAGGCCGTGATTCTCAACGTGCACAACGAGGTCGCGTCCAGCACCACCAACATTCCGTGCTCGAGATGCACCCGCACCCCGCAACCTCCTGTAGCTATATGGAGCTGCGAGGTGATGACCCTTCCACCCTTGTCAGAAAGCACCCAACTCGTGCCGTTGTGTATATACTGCACACGGGGAGTTTGGCCTGGTGCGTTCGACCGGTTTCCATCGGTGAACCCGAAACCGCCACCAGTGCGTAGCGGCGGAGGCGGCGATGACGGAGATGGTGGTGGTGATGATGACGGTGACGACCCGGGAGGACCCGGTGGCCATCAAGGGGGGGGGAATGAGCCGCCAGACGACCCCACTTCTGACGCACCTAGCGAACCCTCGCGGAATCCTGAAGGTGGACGTCGCGGCCATGGCGGGGGCGGAGGCGGTGACGACCCGCCCGACGATGAGACGTCCTACAGCTTCGGTTCGAGTAGGAGGTCCTCGTACAATGATGGCAGGCAGCAAAGGGAGGAGTACACCAGGCACTCATATGCCCTCAAGGCCGCGAAGGACATCATGTCCTTGTACTCAGCACCGTTGGAGGGGTCCACAAACCCCTTCGGCCCGCTGTTGCGATTCGTGGACGAGTTCGACAGGTGCTTAACCCTTCCGGTGGTGCTCCTCGCGATGAACACCCCATGTAACGTGCCCAACGGAGCATTCGAGTTCGGAGAGCCGATTCTCTCGGTGCATATTTTGTTGAAGGAGATCACCCAACACTGCTTCCCTACACCTAGCTCCGAAGGAACGGAGCTGCGAGGGGTTCTCCTGGATGCCGAAGCGGACAAGTCGTTGAACCTTGAGAAGGTCATCGTGCCGCTAGCGAAGCTGGTCGTGCCGCTGAAGAGTGAAATGGCCACCTTGGGCTCGTTCCTACGCCGAGTGCGCCAAACTCAAGGACGCATGGCGACACCGCGCAAGGTGCGCGAGTTTTGGGATGGACTACATCTAGCCCATCGCGTGGTGACCATGTTGGCGACACACAAGCTTACCACTCCGGTTCCGGAATCCGACCTTCTGGACGTCTTCCTCTCGGGCTTATCCGCGGAGGTACGAAAGGAGGCGTTCGAGATTGCAGAGCGGAAGGGGACCCCCTTGATCCTCCTCGACCGCGCCCTTCCAGCCAGTCGACGCCTAGCGCTTGAATACGCCATTGAGGCGGAGTTGCATTTGAGCAACGCGACGAGTAGGAGAGCACCAGTGCAGCTACTGGCAGCAGTGGAGGTCTCGGAGGAGCTTCTAGCTCTAGCCGAAGATCGTCCCGCGGGTGCAACTCCTACTGGGCAACGTTTGGGCTCCCCGGAGTACACTGGCTGTAGGTTGTGCCAAAGCAAAGAGCACTATGCTCGAGAGTGCCCACAGGCTGCTCTTCGTAAGAAGGAGTGGGCCAAAGCACTTCTGGCTGAAACCTTGGACATGATCACGCACGAAGTGGAAACGGATGAATACTGCGACGTGCTCAACGCGGTGTTGCCAAAGGAACTAATGGATTTTACCGCGGAGGACTCCCTCGAGCTCGGAGTACCCTCCAAGTCCTAATGAGCTCGGGCTGTGGGATCCCACATCCCCGCGATGAGCCCCCTTCCTACCTCTCGGAGCAACAGTTGCGGGAAAAGTGGAGAAGAGCCCGTCGACGTCAAAGGCGAAGCGCTCCTTGCACAGGATACCTAGACTCCGATGAGCTCAACATGCTACCCTCGCGGGCGATGACCAGCCCTTCTCCCGCGCCGGAGCGTCAAGTGGTCGAAGCTCGTCTTCACAAGGAAGCCAAGTCTCCAGTGTGTACGAGCGAGGACCTCTCAGACGACTCCCAGCACGTTGGGAAACGGCACCGACGTACCCTAAAGGTGACCGAGAGCTACCGCGTGCACTTGGAGCCAACGGGCCAACCATTGCAAGGTTGGCAATTTCGAGCCGTCCGAGGGCAAGGGACGAGCGCTCTACGCTCCAAGGTGGGCACACGGGGCTTGAGGTCCTCCATCAAGGCTCTGGAAACGGACCTTGCACCGCCCCGTACACCTCCGCGGAGCACGAGCCCACCGCTTTGGAGAGCCGGGCATCGACGCAGCCGAGGACCCACGCGGTCACCAACGCACAGCGCGGTTACCACCAACAAGCGAGAAGCTCGAGCTCGATCACCCTTACCCGCAGCCCTTAGCAAACTTAAAAGGCTGCAAGAATACCGACGACGACGTCAAGACATCCAGCTTGGGCGTCGACCTCGTACGCCCTCACCTAACAACAACACGACTGCCGAGGCAACCTCAACCACACGGAGTGACCGCCCCCGACCATGGTTGTCACCGACCCATGCAGCTCGAGCTGAAGGAGCTCCAAGGAGGAGGTGGCTCAGTGGGCTGGAGAAGGTTCGCCAACGGGAGAAGCTTAAGCGGGATTACGCCAGTGGCCTCCCATATTTGGAGCGGGACTCTCCTATAGACGAAGAGCTACTGCACATCTTAGCCAAGGAACAAGCGCAAGAGGAAGTAGAAGACGGACTCCTCCAGTACGCAAGTGACTTGGCGACGAATGACATGGCGCGAGCGGCGAAGGACAAGGTCATCCAAGTGGCCTTGTACCCACCTGATTACCCACCCAGGGATCTGGTGCAGACAGCCACCGCTCAAGGGCTCTTGGCCGATGCAGGCACCTACGAGTTACCATGGGACTCTGACATGGACGACCCTCTTGATCTAGGCGACCTTCATGCCAAGGACGACCCCATCGAGTGCCAGCTCAACAGCATCACCGACAGTGGGGACATGAGCCCTGGTTGGAGTGATCTCTTGGCGGCTGTATCAACATCGCGAGCACCACCTCGACAGATCAACAATTCCAAGGCCCCCACCTTGTTGTTGTTATGGGCGTACGTGAACGGTCGTCGTGTAAAGGTGCTGGTGGACACTGGGTGCTCCACCAACATTATCTCGGATAAGACTGTACGCAGCATTCCCTCCTTGACGCCTCGACCTCACGAAAACCCCATGCGAGTGCGAGTGGCCGACGGCGCGTCGTACGATGTCAACACGTGCGTCCGCCCTCGACTGCAAGCGGAGACCACCAAGGGGTTGTACGTCAAGCAATTGGAGCTCAGAGTGATGCCCATTGATCTTTGCGTGGATATCATCCTTGGAGGACCTTGGCTAGCCTCCCACTCCCCAGTCACCCTGGATTACTCCCGATGGGGTTCCATCCGGTTTGGTTCTGGAAGCAAGAGAGTGGTCATTACAGGCTGCTCGCCGGGAACGCCAGACCCCTCAAGACCCAAGGATAAGGCCATGGCGTTGGTACAAGGAGTCTTGCTGGACCCCAAAAGGGTACGCAAGGACCTTCGAGCCCTCCAATCTAAGGATGAGTGTGCCTTCGTGGTGTACCTGGCGCCCGACGGCACCTTCGGGGCGGTCGCCTGTAACGAAGATGCCGACGCCGAGACCAACACCAAGCCCAAGGACGCTTCGTCCGAGCATCGCGTCACGTCTAGCTCTGAGCAGCAAGACGCCCAAGTCGCGAGCGCCATGGACTCCTCCCAAGTGGATCTGGGTGAAACGGACGCGCCTGCGCTGATGTCCGCGTCAGACACCGACTCCGAAGCCGAGGACGCTCTACTCCTCCGGGAATCTGTGCGGCCCAGCCCAGGCACCAGTGACGAGGACCACTTGGATAAGGTTTACGCAACAGTGGAGTCCACCCGCCCACAAAACTTTGACGTGGTCGCTCTGGAGGGTGCTGTTGGTCCCCCTGCGGACCACGCGCCATCCAACAACCTACATCTCGGGTTCTTCCAGAGCAAGCGGGAAGCTTTGGGAGCATTCGCTCTATTACCTGAGCACGTACGTGCCCAAGCAATCGACGACCATGCGCAAGGGAAACCACCCACCTGGCATGCCGAAGCCGCAGCCGCGCTGGAGCAGGGAAGGCGCTTACTCCGCGAACGTCGGCCGCGGCGCAAGCGTGTGCGCTGGAGCGACGAGAAGCCCCATACGAAAGGTTTATCTCAAGAGCAGGCCGCTCCAGTGGCTGAGGAATCACCGTCACCGCCGCCCAAGCCCCACGCCATGAAAGAGGAGGAGCCGGACGAGATTGACGAGACAGTGTCCCCAGAGATATGGCAACAGCTGCGCGACCTTGAGGAGGAGTTCAAGGACGTCATATGTACGGAGCTGCCTGACTCCGTCCAAAGCCGCGACTACAAGAACAACATTCGCTTGCGATCCGACTGGAGTGGACAACCGCTACACCGGCGTAACTACAAGTTGTCGCAAGAGGAGCTTCGGCAACTTCGTGCACAACTTGACGAGCTGTTGGCCAAGGGGTACATCCGTCCATCGGCGTCTCCCTGGGGCTGTCCGGTACTTATGGTGCCGAAGCCGAGCAACCCTAAGGAGTTGCGCCTGGTTATCGACTACAGGTCGATAAATGAGATCACGGTCAAGGACAAGTACCCTCTTCCTGACGTACAAACCCTCCTCGATGACCTACAAGGAGCAACCGTCTTCTCCACTGCAGACGCCTTGTGGGGGTTCTGGCAAGTTCCCATGGAACAGGAGGACATCGAGAAGACAGCCATGACCACCCACTTTGGAGCTTATGAGTGGCTGGTCATGCCTATGGGACAGAGCAACTCACCGAGCACGTGGCAAAGAATGATGACGCAGTACCTCGGACACCTACCCTTCTGCAGAGTGTTCGTGGACGACATCATGATTTTCAGTGACACACCTGAGCAGCATGTCGGCCATGTACGAGCTGTATTAGCCGCCTGTCGCCAGCACAAAGTATACCTCAAGCGAAGCAAGTTGAAGTTGTGCATGCGAGCAGTACGCTTCCTTGGCCATGTGTGCAGTAAGGAAGGTTGTCGTCCCCAACGCGACAAAGTGGCCTCGGTTCGCGACTGGCCAGAGCTCGAGACTGCCACCCACGTGCGCCAATTCCTTGGAATGTGTGGCTTTTACCGGCGGTACATCCAGTCCTTCGCCCACATTGCCCACCCTCTTACTCGCCTCACGAAGATGGGAGTGCCGTGGACTTGGGGCAAGGAGGAGAAAGAAGCCTTCCAACGATTGAAATCAGCATTGATTTCGGCGCCAATCCTTGCCCTACCGGACCAGCGCTCAGCAGCCGATGGATCTCGCCCATTTTGCGTGCAGACCGACGCCAGTGCGGTCGCGCTAGGAGGCGTGCTGATGCAAGACCTGGGGCGAGGTCTTCAACCGCTGGCTTTCGAGAGCAGGCAATTCTCCTCGGCCGAGCAAAACTACCACGCTGGGGAGCGGGAGCTGTGCGCCATCCACCACTGCACCACGGTGACGTGGAGGCATTACCTTATATTCACCGACTTCAAACTCATGGGTGACCACAAACCCTTGCAGTGGCTCTTCGCGCCGGCTCGGGAGCTGAGTCGACGCCAGGCACGCTGGTATGAGGACTTGGTGGAAGTGGGCGTGCACCAAATGGAGCACGTACCTGGCCGATGCCTAGTGGTTCCGGACGCCCAATCCAGACGACCAGACTACAAGCAGTCATCCGCCAGGGAGGGGCTCAAGGAGAAGGGCGTGGTCGACCGGGATACAGACGAGCCTCGTCAGAGTGTGCCAAGGGAGCCAGCTGAGAGCTCGACCCCCGCCGATCCCACCTCAGTATTCGGTGCAATCGACGAGGATGACACCGACGATGAGCCGTCCGAGGAGCCCGCTAAAGTCAAGATCCGTGAAGACCCCACCTCGGTGCTCGACACCACGTTTGATTACTCCGACTCTGAAGACGAGTCTGTACCCCCGGTCAGCCCTCCGTTGGTCGTCGGGGAGCTCACTCATCTGAATGGGCTCACCTGGGTGGAAACCCCCGACCTGTGGGAAGACGCAGCTGAGACGTTGCACACCGCGGAGCGCGCCTTGCATGAAGCCACCCTTGCTGGCGTCACTACTCGCTCTCGCTCGCAACCGGAGCAAGCCCCCTCTCCAGCCCCCTCAACTCCTCCTAGTCCTTCCCCTCCCAGCAAACAAAGTTCCCCTCCCGCGTCAAGCTCCCACTACGATAACGTGGTAGACCGGCAGGACTGGAAACTGGTAAAGGAGAAGTTCGAAGAGATCTCAGCGCAGTACGGCCCGTTCGACGTGGACGCGTGTTGTGACTCCATGGGCGTCAACCGCCAAGTGGACACCTATTGGACGGAGTGCCTCAAGCAGCAATGGCGGGGAAAGCACGTCTGGTGCAACCCCCCCTATACCAAGGACAGCAACCTCATTGAGAGGATCCTACGCCACTTCATGGCCGAGTGGCGCGCCGACCCAGAGAACACGTCGGCGATGTTCCTACTGCCGGACTATGACGCGTCCTGGCGCACCCTTATCCAGCCCAAGTACGGCCTGCACGTGGTCAAGGTGTTCGACCTCAAGGATGCCAAGGGTCACCCTACATGCTTGTTTGAGTCACCAGATGGAGGCCGACCAGCGTTGCGGTGGCCCGTGCTGCTGGTGTGGGCGCCAGCGGCCAGCCGGACTCGGCCTCGAACAACGAATGCCCGTGCGCCTGCAGCTCAAGGTGCAAGCGAGCCTATGGTTACGACGGGGCCAGCAGCCAAGGCGCGCGCAGCCAAAGGACCACTGAAGGCATGCCAGTTCGTAAAAGCACTACGCGCGGAGTACGAGCGTAGCCCTTACCTCACGATGTTAAAGGAAGAGCTTTTAGCCGCCCCGCACCAGCGCACGGACACCTTCCGCATGGTTGACGACATGATCTGGCGCATCGCGGAGGGACGCTACCAGCTGGTGTTGTCGTCCGACTCTCCCCTTCGAGAGATAGTCATGCGTGAAGCGCACGAGTCTCCCGCGGCGGGGCACACCGGGCGGGATAAGACTCTTGCTCGGATTGTGCGGCGGTTCTGGTGGCCCCGCATGAACAAGGACGTCACCGACTGGGCCCGCTCGTGCTTGATATGCCAGCAGACCCGCCCGAGGAACAGCTATCCGGATGGGCAGCTGAACCCCCTCCAAGTCCCGGTCAGGCTGTGGCAGGTGGTCAGCATTGACTTCGTTACTGGACTACCACGCACGGAGCGGGGCTACGACGCCTTCGCCACGTTCACGGACAAGTTGTCCAAGATGGTGCACGTGGTCCCCATGCTGTACTCCGACAGCTCGGCTGAGCAAGTGGCGCGAATGTACTTCGACCATGTTTGGCGACTGCACGGTGCTCCTATGAAGATCATTTGTGACAGGGACTCTCGCTTCCGTGACGCCTTTCACATGGAATTGCATCGCCTTATGGGGGTGCAGGTGGCCTCCACTACGCCGTACCATCCACAAGGAGACGGCCAAGCGGAGCACACAAACCATACGGTGGAGCGCATGTTGCGCGCCTACGTTGACGCAAACCAGACAGACTGGGATTTATGGTGCACCCCGGTGGAGTACGCCATTAACGACTCCAGGTCCGCAGTTACTGGATTCACACCCTTCGAGCTTTGCTATGGGCATGCCCCGGCGTCGCAGCTCGACTTCTTCGTAGAAGCTGCATTGGCCTCTCGTAGGGGCCGTGCCAAGGGGGGGAGAGGGGACGTCGTGAAGAAAGGCACGGCCCACGAGACCGCCCGGCAGTTTGTTCAGCAGCTGCAGACTGCTCGCGATAGGTTGCTGGTAGCTCAGCAGCAGCAAGTGGCCCAGTATGACGCTCGTCATCGTGCTCGCCGGTACGCAATAGGTGACATGGTGTGGGTGGACGCCACGCATCTCACCCAGCCCGGGGATAGGGGCCTACACAAGAAGTTGCTGAAGAAGCGCCTGGGCCCGATGGAGGTACTGGAGGCCTTCCACAGCGATCGGCAGATGGAGCTCGCCCCCGAGGACCGAGGGGCCCCCGCGGCTTACCGTCTGAAGCTACCACCACAGTGGAAGGTGCACGACGTCTTCACCGTGGATAGACTCACCCCAGTGGAGTCGGGCCATGGCAAGTTCGCGGACAGGAGTGCGGAGATTCCGCCTCCCCCTGTGGACGTAAGCGGTCGTAAGGAGATGGCGGTGGAGTGCATTGAGAGGTCACGCACGAGGAGACGTGGCGGGCGGACATGGACGGAGTACATGGTCAAATGGGTAGGTATGCCACGCTCCGAGAATGAATGGAAAACTCGCGAGGACCTCGAGTTCGATGGAGTTGGCCGAAAAGGGATACCTAACCGCGCTCTACAGGAGTTCGAAAAGGTCGAGGCCAAGAGGCAAGAACGTGAAAAGAGCAGAGTCACCCGCAAACGCGAGGAGTCAGCAGGGGCGATATGGATGACGGACCCTGAGGAGTTACATGCGGACGGAATGGCGTGGATCCCGGAAGAACGAGCCGACGACGAGGTGGGCACATTCGCGACGGTGTCACCCACTAGTTTCATGCCATCCCAAGGACCTGGTCGAGGAGCAGCACGCCTACAGCCGTCTCGACGCCCAATACGGATCTTGGTGTTGTTTTGTGGCACGGGCTCTGTCGAACGACAGTTCAGCAAGCAGTTTCCTGGGTGTGAGGTAGTCTCGGTGGACATCCAGAACCGATGGAAGCCCACCCACTGCGAAAACATCCTGCACTGGGACTATCGGCAGTTCTCGCCCAAGCACTTTGACGTCATTTGGGCGAGCCCTCCATGCACGGAGTACAGCCAAGCCAAAACGGTAGGGGTACGAAACCTGCGTGGTGCTGACAGGCAAGTGCGGAGAACGCTGGAGATCATCAAGTACCTCCAGCCGAGCTTCTACTTCATCGAGAACCCGCGTGGCCGAGCTCCTCATGGGTTACACACTCGCCGATGCATGCAAGGGTTGCCACTTCCGCATCTGGCTACATATTGCAAGTATGGTATGCCCTACAAGAAACCCACCCACTTCTGGACCAACGCGCCTATCACCACCTTGAGGTCCTGCGACCCTGAAAACCCCTGCGACTTCAAACGCCGTTATGGGCGACACGAGAAGATGGCGCAGAGCGGCTCCACCTGCAGAGAGTCGGGCGACCCCAGGCCAGGCATGGGAGCTGGATGGCACGTGTATGGCATCCCCGCGGCCTTGCTTAAACAGTTATTCAGCTCTCTACCGGTGGAACAACCCGTGGGGTCAATCGCAGCGGTATGTGAATACCTAGCGGAAATACTCTGGAGAGATGAAAATGAGACAGAGCTCAACGATGAGAGAGTCTGCGCTAATCTGGAAGAAGCTGACGAGGAGCCTGTGACCTTGATGCCGGAGTACAACCCTACGCCGCCACCAGTGATGTCCGACGACAGCGAGTGGGACACCATGGGTTCCGAATCAGCCTAACGACTGTGCATCTAAGCACAAGCGAGGACGCTTCCCACCTGAAGGGGGGGGGAGTTGTGCTAGGACAACACACGGTGTCATGCGCGGATGACTCAGCAATGTCATACATGCCAGAAGTGTCATACGCGCCTTACAGCATTAGCGCCCGAGACCCCTGTTGAGGAAGAGACCCCCCTTATATGGGAGTACACAGTACTACTGTACTGTGTAATAATGTGTCATGAAGAATACTGGCACATGACAATGCAGTACAAGCATATGATAGGTTGATGAGACTTGGCCATGCTGACTAGGATTACCTCAGAGAGCTGAGTGAATAAGTAATGGCCAAGGCCAAAGAAACAGTTGGGATTTCTAGAGTAAAACAGCCGCATGGCAAAAGTCAAATAATACCTAATTCTTACCTGCAAGTATATGTAGTAAGTCAGGACATAGATCCTAAGAGTGACATAGCTCACTATGACCTTATAAAGCATAATATAGAACCTTGCTTTATATGAGTCCCATCACAAGTAGTTACAGTGTCTGTTATGTGAGGAGGGTTACAGCTGCCTCCCACAACCACCGAACCAGGTCTTCGAATCGTGCACTTTCCCCACCGCGGTCGTGAAGATGCCATCCGAGAAACACTCCTTTGCGATTTCCATCATTTCGTCAAGGGTCATCGCAAGCTTGCGTGTTACTAAGCGCACAGAAAAGCGCGAGAACATCTGGTCGATGTTCTCGTGGGTGTGGCCGACGATTAGGAAGTTCACCTTCACCTTCTTGAACGCGCCGGACATAACCAACTAAGAGATATACGCCAAAAGCATAACGCTCTTGTTGGTGCCCATGTTGTCGAGCTGGACGTATAACACTTCCGGCATCGGGTACGGTTCCTCGCCATCCCCTTGACGACGGTGCTCTTGAATTCGAGTGACGTCACGATGCAGCACGTTCAGTAGGAAGTTGGCGTCGTCACCGTAATTCGCGTAGTTGAAGTCCATAAACCGGCCAACGTTTTCGATGATGCTACCCATATTGTGCACGTCCAAGAAGTCCTTTCGGTCCAGATATGATGACATGCGCCTGAAATGCGGCAGGCGCGTCGTCCATTGGGTCATCCCGTCAATGATGACAGAGGAATATTTCCACCACGTCTTGTTTTCCTTGATGCTCTTAGTCATGTTGGATTTTCGGCCGTGTTTGTAGAACTTCTCACGCTCGGCACGCGCTTGGTTAAGGTGCACCTCTAACTCAAATTCACTTTTGAAGACAGTTTCGAAAAGCTCTCATCGAGCCGCATGCAGCCATGCACTTGGGAGCAGCCATTTTGCGACTATGTTCTTACTATTTACCGAGACGCACTCTATTTTAGCTTGACCATAATGAGTTACATCTAGGGCACATGTGCCACAGTGTTACACACCCCTAACAATATATATAAGTAGCCCTAATCGCATGTTGAGCACTTTGTAACAGGGAAGATATCTTCCTGGGATTGGTCGGCCCGGGGCCGTGTCACGGAGGCCCGGGCCGAAGGCGGGCCGAAGGAAAAGTTGCGGATGGGCCGAGTCGCATTGAGGGGAAAATCGATAAATTTCCAAAATTTTATCGATTTTTGACACATTGTCATACTTGAAATTAAAATTTTGCGGGCAATTTTGGGTTCGGGCCGAGACGGGCCGAAATGTGGCCGAAGTAAATTCCGAATGCGGGCCGAGTCACCTCCGCGGAAGATATCTACCCTGCTTTGTAAGATTATACCCGGAGGTCTAGGGGCAATGTTAGGGCTTAAATTGTTAACGATGTGCACATCCATCGACATTTTTCAGTTGACAATCACGTCGTCGGTGTCAAGTGCCATGCGCATTTTTAACGTTTGCATGCGATTCGCCTTGAGAAGACCTAAGTTCCGACACTATTTTCAAAAGTTAAGGCAGGATGTCCACTACCCGGTCTTGGGTACATCGGGATGTACCCAAGGTCACTTGTACATCCTTGGGTCGTGCATGCAAGATTTGTGTCCGATGGCCGTATGGTTGATAAGACATGTCCTCAAGACTTCCCTTCGGATGTACAACCACTCGCTTTGACTAATTTCGATCATTTGGGTGATTTTCATATGGTATTATAGTTGTCAATTTGCAGGTTTATAGTGGTTTGTAGTTAACAATTTTGCTGGGTACATACCTTGGGTACATCGACCTTTAGGTAAATTTATGGATGGTGTAAAAGGTCAATTCAAAATTTGGAGACCCATGTTGAAAAGTTCACGAGCTGCGCTTTCTGGAGTGTCATGTCAAAAATTGCATCCGACTTCATCTTCACCGAGCAAAATGGCTTCAAAGTTAAGCAACGTTTCTTGATCACGAACGAAACATGTGGAAATAATTATTCAGCAAGGGGTATGGTCGCCATAGTGGTGCAGTGCGCGGCCGTCCATGTCCCATCTCGAACATACGTGTCAAATGTTATATTTCCATCCTCGACGATGACTTGAGGCCAAAGTGCGGTGTCATGGATGTCAATATGGTGCATGATATGTCGAAAATGCTTGGGTACATGGGGATGTACCCAAGAAGGCTTGGGTACATCGCAATGTACCGCAGGGTAGTGGACAAGGAACCTTGTGCCAAAGTTATTGCTAATAAACCCCAAAATTTCAAAATCCCGAAATTCCTTCCGCAGTTTAGGGGTTAACAAGCGGTTTGCGGTATAATAGGTGCCACTTCCCTCCCCCCTTGTGGAGGATGGTAAGGAGGCACAGCATGAGAAAGAGTACGAGCAGAAGACGGTTCAAACCGGCTACATGATCTACAAAGACGAGTTGACGAAACTCGAGTCTGTCCCGAAGTTGCATAACGTGGGGACGATACTGGACGTTATTTACGACTTCGATACAGAGGTGTCAGAGCACGCGTTATCCGAGGCCGACCTGATCAAGTTCATAGATGCCTTTGCGGCGCTCACCACCTCGCCGGACTGGACAATATTGATATTTTGTGGGTTTGCTCAGCAGACGGGTTCCTGAAGATCCTGGAGAGCAAATGCAACGGTGGGGCCCAGCGCATATGGTGGCGCAAGGAGAACCAGGATGTGGGTGCCAACAAAGCCATCCGGTACAATGTCCTCGAAGCGGCTGTCATCGGGTTCCAAATGGCGGACGTGGAGTCCGGGGTAAAATCCACTCGCAAACCATGGATGTGCGACTTCGACTTCTCGACGAAGGAAGCGGAGGCGAGCTCGAGGGCGAATTGGTTGGAGGGATATTCTGTCGTCAAGAAACCCTTCAAAGACAATGGGAGAGTGGTATGCGCTCACCAGAAGCCCCAGCACCTGCTAATGGACCTCATCAACTGCCACATGATGGGACCCGCACCTTTCGCCCGGTTAAACAACGATTCGTCACCCAACTGGATCTTGGATACAGGGTGTGGGGTCGCGACGGCCACAATGGCAGCTCTCCGGTGCGGCTTGAACGCTGTCGCGTTCGACTCCGACCAAGACATGGTGGGAGCAGCCAGTCAGCGGCTGGGGAACATTACCGACGAGCCGACTGACGATACGGAATGCATGTCACTCGAGGAAACGGCGAAGCTCAAAGAGGATGCACGCATAGAGGAGGAAAACCTCCAAACAGCTGCACAAGCGAGAGAAATCGCCGAGTGCGCTGCGGACATCAACGATTCGTGATTGATGGCGACGGTGAAGAAGGTGCAGCCCCTAAAGATGAAGGAGAACAGGGAGAAGGAGAGGCAGGAGAAGGCGCATCAGGAGACAACGATCCCTCTGAACCTGCAGAAGACGCACCAGCGGAGTAGATAGTGCACGCCGTGCCAAATGCCTGTCTTGAACCTGGAATGAACGCAGATACCGCGTAGATTGTGGTCGCAGTGCTAACGACTAGTCCTGAACATTAATAAAACACATGTACAAAATGAAATTAGTCACCGCATCATATTTTGTATCGTGTTTACCACATTGATTTGCATTGCACGTGCTTGTGAATTTATTATAAGCACGCATACGTACGTTTCCGAGCAGATACCGCGTAGATTGTGGTCGCAGTGCTAACGACTAGTCCTGAACATTAATAAAACACATGTACAAAATGAAATTAGTCACCGCATCATATTTTGTATCGTGTTTACCACATCGAATGCTTGCATGTGCTTGATAATGTATTTAAGCACTCATACGTACGTATATATTAGCCTCATCGGCACCCGCGTTTATACGTGCGTCTCACGTCTCGTCGGAAAATACGTTATTTTCGTACGCCTTGGAATTATTTAGCTATCTATAATTAAATTGAAAAATGACATTCCATAATGTCGTTTTCATCGAATAGCGTGTTATTTTCGTCTATTTGCTCAACGGATCCTAAACCTGCTCGCTGAATTGATGCTCGCGTGCTGACGTCAGCACATGTGCATCAATTCAGCGCAGCGACGGATACGGTCGAGGGTCAAACCCGAGCTGGAGAGGGGGCGGGCAACCCCGCCCAGCATGCCGCACCACAAGCGACGTCACGACTTGTCTCGCAAAGGCTGCCCACGCTCGGGGCAAAGACATCACATCGCAAATGTCCTGGGGCGGGGGTGCACCTGCTCGAAAACGGAGTCTTGGGGGTCGTACCGCGGTCGACGTGTCGCCTTCCGTGGTCAAAGCGTGGGCAGGCAATTAATAGTGTGATGCAACTGAATAAAAAATAGAACTGGGGGACAGTTGCGACCACTGTTCATTTGGGTATGAAGGCCACATTTCGGGGCATCAGCTGTCGCCTTTAGATTCAATACAAACACATTAGAAAAAAACTGCGATGAACAAGTCGCACGGTTGTCAATGCGACCATACACTTTGCTGATCACTTAACACGTCATCTAAAAAGTCAACACACTGTCGCAAACGCGTGCATATGATGGGACAAATGCTGATAGTCCCGAGCGATATCCGTCAATGCTCATATATGTATCTGGCATGATCTCAACGTACACATAGGTTCGTAATAATCAATGCATATTCCAGCATTACAAGTGATCGTAGAGCTACAAATTTTTTGAAATTCTGATATTCTGAAACCACATGCAAAGCTCTCACATGCAAGCCCAAATTTCTCACATGAAAAAGGATAAAAACAGCAGTATATAATATTCACCAAAAGATAATCGAACCACCAAAAGTACGAATTATTGTCCAAAACTGTGAGCAGAGCTGTTTTAGCAATCTAGCACTCGGCACGCGAACAGCCACCTAGCACTTGCGAAGGCAAAACAATAATGAGTCCACTAGTCCTGACCTGCGGTCAGAGCCTACTTATTCTCGAGTCACTGTCACATCTCTAAAACTGTAACAAGCTTCCGCTCTAAAATCTTCATCCATCAATATAATGCTACTACTCTCTGCCAGCTTCAATGATGTTACCGTATCCCATCTTCTGGCTGACACGTCAGTGGCAGCATCCTAAACGTCATTTCTTCCAGAAACATTCTTCTCATCTCAGTGTCATACCATGATGACCAAGTCTTCCTCGCCACATCTGCTATCTCCGAGCAGTCACCACGCGTGAGGTATGTCATGCCTGTCACGTCTGTCACCCCTGTCACCAGCTGGACAACCCCGGCTTCGATACCACGAGAAGCCGGCGTTTGTTACAACACTTGCCATGCCACCGGAAGCCGTTGACACCTGGAATAAACAGTCGCAGTCCCGATGGTCAGAAATGCACTCACTGCTTCCACCTGACGAGTCACCGAAGGCCCCGTTGGCCAACACACCCGCACCGCACTTTCGGATTTTTTCTCGCTTTCGTCAGCTAGGAAATCATCATGAGAAAGTTTTAACTCAATCGGGGTTCACCCTGACCTTGAAATCCTACACACGACATTCATCACGGAAATGCCTGTGCGACCGCACACCGCGCGACCGTTTATGCAAAATTCCTAGAGATAGGAAATCCTAACGGACAAAAGTTTTATTTTGTAATGAACTTCAAATGAAATCTCAGGGGCGGCCATTGAGTTCTAAGAATCTTTCTGCCTTGGTGCGCTTTCCCGTGCTTTCCAGGGGTAGGCTATTTAATTTAGAATATTTTTTCATAAGTTTAGAATACCCCATGTTATCGTTAATTTAGAATAAGTTTTCTTTATGTCATCCGGCTATGACCGGTGCATGCATCCATGACGTTGTACCTGTACCTGTTGAGCTATCCCCATGCCATGCGAAATATTACACTGAAGAGTTGTCTTGCCGTGATGTCCATATGTCCGAATGGAACCAAAAACCGTTCGATTAAAATCGAACGGTTTTTGGTTCCATTCGGAAAGATTCACGGCCGTGAATCTAAAAGTCACGGCCGTGATTAACGACTCTTTACGCATAATGACTTTTATTATTTGCCATCTTTGCCACAATAGACACTCACGGCGTGTTCTGCTTGACAAAAAGTAAGTAACTTGAAGCCTTGAGCTTCAACTTACTGAAAGATATGTATCTTGGCAGTATGTGTGCCAAGTTTCGTGCTCTAGGACGCACGGGAAGCCCTCGGCTGTTTGGCATCTTTGGGTTTGGGTGTCACGTTCGAACCCAAACCCAAAACATCTGCCTTAGAAATAGATTGCGCGTTTCGCGCAAAAGTAACTTGAAGCCTTGAGCTTCAAGTAACTCAAATATACGTATCTTGGCAGTATTCGTGCCAAGTTTCGTGCTCTAGGACGCACGGGAAGCCCTCGGCTGTTTGGCATCTTTGGGTTTGGGTGTCACGTTCGAACCCAAACCCAAAACATCTGCCTTAGAAATAGATTGCGCGTTTCGCGCACAAGTAACTTGAAGCCTTGAGCTTCAAGTAACTCAAATATGTGTACCATGGTAGTATTCGCGCCAAGTTTCGTGCGTTAGGACGCACGGGAAGCCCTCGGCTGTTTGGCATCTTTGGGTTTGGGTGTCACGTTCGAACCCAAACCCAAAGCATCTGCCTTAGAAATAGATTGCGCGTTTCGCGCACAAGTAACTTGAAGCCTTGAGCTTCTGGTAACTTAAATATATGTATCTTGGCAGTATTCGTGCCAAGTTGCGTGCTCTAGGACGCACGGGAAGCCCTCGGCTGTTTGGCATCTTTGGGTTTGGGTGTCACGTTCGAACCCAAACCCAAAACATCTGCCTTAGAAATAGATTGCGCGTTTCGCGCACAAGTAACTTGAAGCCTTGAGCTTCTGGTAACTTAAATATATGTACCATGGTAGTATTCGTGCCAAGTTTCGTGCGTTAGGACGCACGGGAAGCCCTCGGCTGTTTGGTATCTTTGGGTTTGGGTGTCACCTTCGAACCCAAACCCAAAGGCAAAGGCATAGGACAGTTTCGTAGATTCTGTCCCGATGCCTTTGCAACCTCGCTTGCTAACTCATATTACAATGAATATTCAACATTCCATCCGGGTTTTTTCGACCCGCATAGTCTACGTAGATTTTCGGGTTTTAGACAGATGCTGTAAATATATGCACTATCACTCCGGGTTATGTAAATTTACAACAGAATATAGCTTATGTAAATTTGCCACATTCAAGATACAAACGGTATGTATACGGGAAATATGCACCCTCCGCATATTTTCATAAAATATGCACCCTCCGCATATTTTCGAGAAATATGCACCCTCCGCAAATATATGCACTATCACTCCAGGTTCCGTAAGTATGCAGCATATCACATATCGTGTAAGTATGCTGCATATTTGTGGATCCGACATACCTGCGAAAATTAACATATTCCGAAGATATGCCGCATATATGCAGGTCCAACATATCTACGGGTATTAGGCATCGCGCACAATATGTAATATACTTATATTATATATGCACCACTCGTGTGCTTCCCATATACAAGGATGCGGACAGATGCATCTACAACTGAGTGCTACTGTCTCGACAAAACAGTAACATTCAGCAGTAGATATATTGCACGGCTAAGTGCTACTGTCTCGATGCGTGGCCCCAACAGGTTATGCCGAAATTCCGCGGCAAGATCGAAACATGCTCGGATATGATCGAAGCGCGTCGCCAAACAATATTCAAATGCTCGGAAATATTGAAAGGCAAGAGACACGGTGTTAAAAGATAAGCAAATCTTACATATTTCAGATTCTATTACAGTCTATTACGGTCATATCACTATTACAGTCTATCACTGTTACTATCACATATACAAACAAGGTCACAGGCACGTCTAACCTAAATTTGCTAAAGCAACTCCGAATCTCGGCTCTCCTTTGCTCAGAAAACGTGAAACTTGCACCTGCGAAAAAGGCAACTGCACTCAGCATACGGAAGTCATATTTCACAAGATTCACCTTCGGCGCACTGCGCCGAAGGTGGTGATGTCGAAACATCACGATGAAAAAGGAATTGTGCAAACCTGGCATAACGCTATGAGCATGGGGACTTTTAAGGAAAAAGAAAACTCACCTGTGTCGTTCCACGTTCGATGAGTGCTTCCGCGGGGAGACCTCTGACGTGTCTAAGCCTGCACACGTAAGAAACGCTGAAATCAGTCAGTGAGTCACAGAAAACAAACAGCGAGGATAGTGTGATCGGACTAGCAAATGCGAGAGATTTCTGTCCAAGGAAGGAGAAGCACCCGCAAAAAGAAGAGCACCCGCCTTACCAACTTCAAAATTGGAGCCGCGCGCCCAAACTACTTTCTCGCGAGTTCCAGCGAAACCAACCTGTAACATACACAAGTCGTATGAGCGTGTTCTAAAATTTCAAAAAGTATCTGAAAAAGGACGCAGCACGAAAACGAAAAGAAGACTGACGGCTGACAAGACCCGCTGCTGGGCGCACGTTCGTCAGCCGACAGTCTCCTTTAACTCAACGGCAATCCAAAGTTGTTATGAGCATTCGAACTCTTTCTCATGAATTCTGGTGCGCGAGTCAACGCGTCATCCGTCAGTCTGTCAGCGACGCGACGCGACGGAGCGGAGCGGAGCGGAGCGGAGCTACAAGTGACGCGTCGCGTCGCGTCGTGGCAAGTTATGTCATGTCGTGTCATGTCATGTCATGTCATGCCATGTCATGTCATCACATTTTCATGTCGATGTCGCTGTCATACCGCGCGGCGCTAGCGCTATGAAGACCATCTGAACCGCAAAGCACTGCCCCTCAGCCTTAAGTGTTAAGAGCACTGTGTTTTAGGCCCTAAAAGCGCCCACTTTCCACAATCCACTATAAACCATCATTACACACCGCGCAATATCAAGACAATTTATGCTGATGGTTCGCGCCATCGAGCTGATAGAGGCCGCAAACACTTCGCCGGTCAAGGGTGGCCCGGCGGGTACACGCAACGCGACACATTTTTAGAAGTCTCAAGCGATTTTCCCTATTTGACCCAATTCGAGATTTCTCAAAACTAAAACTCGTGGGCGGGTAAGATAATTTCGTTACACCATCAAATTCTGCCGAAAAGAAAATGCACTGCAAAAATATTCCGGAAATTAGCGGAAATATTCCGACGAGTCGTCACGCGAATCGTCGTCGTCGGTGTGATAGTGGAGATGGGAAATATTTTGGAGGAGATGCCAAATCTTCGGGAGTCACGCGAATGTCACGGAGAGGAGAGTAATTCCGGAGATGAGAAATATTCCGGAGTCACGCGAATGTGATAGTGGAGATGGGAAATATTTTGGACGAGATGAGAAACATTCCGGAGTCACGCGAATTTCACGGAGAGGAGAGTCATTCCGGAGATGAGAATTTTTCCGGAGGAGAGAACAATTCCGGAGTCAAACGAATGTGATAGTGGAGATGGGAAATATTCCGGAGATGGGAGAAATATTCCGGAGGCACGCGAACGATACCGTCACTTATATTAACTTATATACATCATTCACTCAGTGATGGGTGCCGATACATTATTCACTCATTGATTGGTGCGCATACATTATTCACTCGGTGACAGGTACTGATACATTATTCACACTGTGATCTTACCACATATCTCAAAGAGGAGGTCTAGTACTTCCACCACGAATCGCAAGCAAACTTCGGTACCCCCAGACCTACAAGGCACATCCCTCGTTAGGATACACTTGCAACAAGATGCTCGACAGTGAAAGCGTACAACCTTGAGTTAAAGATCAAGTTTGGCTCCTTAAATTCACTATCCCGAGGGAGCGCCAGCACGAGTGTTTTTCACGAAACAATTTTCCTTACAACAACATAGTTTTCAGCCGGCTCCTTAGCTTTGAGTCGCAAGAGAGCGCTCTCCTACTAAGCAAGGGGCTCTAACTCTTATAGGATCCCGAAGGGCGCCACAACTCAACCAAGTGGTTTTTGCTAGGCTCCTTAGCTTCGGGTCCCAAGAGAGCGCTCTCCTGCAAGGTAGGGGGCTCTAGCTCTTGCTTCCCGAAGGGCGCCACGGCTAGGCATTGGAACCGTGTAAGGAAGCATATTGTTTCATGAAAAAAAACGCTTTCAAGAAAATCGATACTCGTATGCATGCCTAGATCAAGAATAACAAATCTTGAACCCTGTAGCTCGTAATCAGGCGGTGGATGCTATGACCCGGCCGCTTGCCAGTGGACTCAGGCGGTGGATGCTCTGACCCGGCCGCTTGCCAGTGGTCTCAGGCGGTGGATGCTCCGACCCGGCCGCTTGCCAGTGGTCTCAGGCGGTGGATGCTCAGCTCTCAGACACAAAATGCTCTGGCTGGTGCACCCTGTTCAGCTCTCAGACACAAAATGCTCTGGCTGGTGCACCCTGTTCAGCTCTCAGACACAAAATGCTCTGACTGATGCACCCAGTCCAGCTCTCAGACACAAAATGCTCTGACTGGTGCACCTTGTTCAGCTCTCAGACACAAAATGCTCTGACCGGTGCACCCTGTCCAGCTCTCAGCCACAAAATGCTCTGCCTGGTGCACCCTGTCCAGCTCTCAGACACAAAATGCTCTGACTGGTGCACCCTGTTCAGCTCTGACCCGGCCGCTTGCCTCTCATTAGCATACAACAATTGGCACTAAAACTTAGTATTCAACTTGGATAATTTGGGTGGTGACTTACTGGGAGAAACATACCTTGAGTGTGTGGCATCTCAGGTCCCAACTGAGATCTCCGAACTTAGTCCGGCGCTCTTGGATTTGAGCTAATGCCACTAAAGTTTCATCTTAATTTAATCTATTGGACCTTACATACCTGGTATTGTTCACCACAATAAAAAACAAAGCCGATCTTACACGCAAACACAAACGGAAAATGTGGCAAAGTCATGGTCACTACCTTCAGCGAAGGATATTTGTCATACCTTAGGGAAAGTCGAGTTACTCGCGTCTACTACACCTGCGACCACAAAATTCCCTTTACAAATACCACTTCTGACCCTGGCTAAACAGCTCGCTGCGTTTCAGCATCACAACAATTTTCGAAATCCTGAGCAGGCCCTCCTAGTGTGGCACGCGTGCCACAAACTACTCGCTCAGGCAAAATCAAGCTACACAAGTCGGCTACATTTGCGACCACAAAATTCCCTTTACAAATACCATTTCTGACCCTGGCTAAACAGCTCGCTGCGTTTCAGCATCACAACAATTTTCGAAATCCTGAGCAGGCACTCCTCGTGTGGCACGCGTGCCACAAACTACTCGCTCAGGCAAAATCAAGCTACACAAGTCCACAACACCTGCGACCTCAAAATTCACTTTCTACTTACCATTTCTGACCCTTGCTACACAGTGAGCTCGCTTCGTTTCAGCATCACAATAATTTTACCTGCAATACAATTCCCGCCGTCCCTACGTAAAGCAAATCGCGACGGAAACCACAGAAACAACGAAGATCTGCGAATAGAAACATTTTGTCTCTTTCGCGTTGATTTAGGTTGTGAAAGCAGTGCAACCCTCAATTGCCAAAGTGAGTTCTCTTTAGTGAGGGTTTTAACGCGGCGAACAAAATCTTACCTCGCGCCCTTATTTCATTCGCTTAAGATATTCCCGCAAGGAAGCTGGGTTCAAGAATCACAGTCACTGAGTTTGACCGCTTTTCGCAAGCCTTATGCCCAGCAATTTTTGAAATTAACTTTGCATAGAATTCGATTTTGTTCTGCCTCCGGAGTCGGCGCATTCTGCATTCAAATTCATCGACAACCACAACGAACAGACCGGGTGTTGCATGTTTTTTTTCACTCGACTGTCAGTGACACTGTTGCGCATGTTTTCCGCATGAAGGGCGCATTGCGCCTGATGATCGGCATCATTTCGATCTCCCGTCACGGGACGACGCTACAGTGGGGGGAACCCTATATGTAGCCTCGCGCGATCATGCGCGCGATCGATCGTACGCGCGCGATATCGATCGCAGAGTATATAATTTATATTGAATATTCGGAAGTGAGTTGGCTTGAGTTATTTATATACAAAATCGTGGTGTTACTATCTATAGCCACGATTTTTCACGCGCGATTGGACATGGGTGTGGTCAGACTGGTAACCCTATAGGCCAACATGGATGCAGACGTCATCGATACGCCATATCACCCAAACGACGTATCCAAACGAGATCTTTGATGGCCCCAATGTATAAATCTGGGGGCATTTCACTATACGCGCTGCCCCCGCGACGCCAAATCGAAATATTAAGAACGCTGTAATGAAAAAACAATGAGGAATCCGCATCGAAATTCGATAAAATCAGACTGTTTTTTGCAGTTTTTTAAACATAACTGCATTTAGCAAGTACACGATCAAAAAAATCAGCAAATTCGTCCGATGGTAGTATCCGCCCATCTGGACCGCGCAATCGTCTGATGACACAGCCGACTTGGTGCGTTTACGCTTCTTGCAACTCTCATTAGACCGGTTTTCTGTTTTCTTTCACGATTCTGTCGTTTACCTGTCTTGTCGAATATATCACGCGTTTGCACGCTATTTATTAAAATCCCGCGCTATTTTCGGGGGCTGCTTCGTGATGGTGAAGCGCATACATGGGGATAGTCAATCGAATGTTAATATAAATATTTATATTCAGAATTCCCAGTGTCCCCATGATTCCATCCTGATTTCACTGAAATATTCGCGATTTGCGTCTCTTTAAATATGCAGTTTGTTATGAAAATGAGGTGTTGGCCTATAGGGTTACCACGTCTATAGGGTTCCCCCCACTGTATGGTTCTTCAGGCCAAGATGCTGCCCGATGCGACTTTCGTCATTTGTCGAATAGTGGGCGGCGACAACCGAATTTCAGCAAATCCCAAATTGTATCGGTGGTCGGAAATCATGTAATATCTATATTTCCGCGATGATCCGCATGACTTATCCATTTGCAGCTTATCGTGTACCTGTAATATAATTAGCATCGATAACAGGATCGATCGGTTTCCAAGGTTTCGTACGACTGTCGTATAAGGATACCAAAAGATAAATCAAGTAAATATTCTGGACGATCTTGGGAACCGTACTTATATCACTTCCAACGAAAGACATGGATCGATTATATATTTACTCCGTCTGTCTGAAAAGTGAAAGTCACAAAAAGTGACAATATACTATAAACATGACGGTTGGAGTCACTCGATGCATCCATGCGCGTTGAGCGATCTGTTCGAATGTTCGACAAATTACGTTCACCTGACGAATGACTGCATTCCCGTATTTATATTCAAACAAGACGACTCGCGTGAGATATTTGTCTGACCTCAATCGTGTAATCTGATACGGAAAATTCGTTTCATGTAATATATACAGTCTGATGACCCTCGTGTATAAATGCACAAAAATGACGTGTCGCACAGATCATGTTCCTTTTAGACGCCTGTTCCGGGTTGCATCCGCTATGCTGGAGTCGAACGAGGTTGGTAAAAATATTATAATTATACACACTCGAAAAACCCGGATGTCAAGCGTTGGATACCCCACGCCAACGGGAAGCGCTCGGCTGATTTGTTATTTGGGTATGCGCACCCAAATGACAAAAAACGCATCTTTGAAACTCGTTAGTTTCAAAGATGCGTGGCCGATGCCTTCGTGCTTATGTGTGTTAATCCATATGAAATATTCCATGGAATAAATGTGAATATCCTGCACAAACGGGAAGCGCTCGGCCGTTTTGTAAAATTAGGGTGCACCCAAAATACAAAACGCATCTTTGAAACTCGGAAGTTTCAAAGATGCTTGCCGGTCGCGTGCAGCGGTAAAAGGCAAGTCAAAGGGTTTAGAATCTAGAAGAAGTACAGGGGCCTTTTTTTCAAGAAGGACACGCCGTGAGTGTCTATTACAACGGCGCCCACCATTATCACAAGCGAGACAAACCTTCTTAAAGCTTTTTGGAGGCTTCCTCATGATGGCACCAGTGGGAACGAGAGCGTTTGACCTGTGTGCACATTATTTGAACACGAGTCGTGAAAAGGACCACCGGTCATAGCCGGATGACATCAAGAAAACTTATTCTAAATTAACGATGAAACGGGTTATTCTAAGATTAAGAAAACTTATTCTATATTAATTATTTTTCCCTTTCGAGGAAACGTACCTATACGCATTGTCCGCTCCCGCAACAGTCGGTAGTGTTCAGCAGAATGCGAAGCAGACCATCACCTCTCCACCGCAAAAATATGTTGGGAGGGATGTTTAAAAAGACATTTCGCAGCTCACAGGATGCGTTTCCAGTTTTCTGGGACGTGGTGGATGAATTTTGATACCGTGCCAGAGCACGCCTTGGTGTGATTTTGCGAGCCCTACGTTTCTGGACGCGTGCAATACATCGTATTGAACACATATTGCAGGCATATTGCACGCGTATTTACAATACATGTTCAATACAATACAAAATGTTGTAATATGCGTGCAATATGCCTACAAGCGCTCCAACATATGTTCAACATAGTATTGAAGTGAGCCCTCACGTATTGGAGACATATTGAAATTCGGATGCAGAGAGTAATTTCAACATGCCTTCA
>LGRX02000972.1:0-14145 GCA_001247695.2 Cymbomonas tetramitiformis
TATGCGCCCCATGCACAAGTGAGCAGGGGCGGGCAGCCCCCCAAATATGCGACCCATGCACAAGTGAGCAGGGGCGGGCAGCCCCCCAATTATGCGCCCCATGCACAAGTGAGCAGGGGCGGGGAGCCCCCAAATTATGCGCCCCATGCACAAGTGAGCAGGTGCGGGCAGCCCCAATTATCGCCCCATGCACAAGTGAGCAGGCGGGCAGACCCCCAATTATGCGCCCCATGCACAGAGTGAGCAGGGGCCGGGCAGCCCAGTATCGCCCCGCATGCACAAGTGAGCAGGGGGCGGGAGATTACAAATTATGCGCCCCATGCACAAGTGAGCAGGCGGGCAGCTGATTATGCGCCCCATGCACAGAAGTGAGCAGGGGCGGGCAGCCCCAATTATGCGCCCCATGCACAGAGTGAGCAGGGGGCGGGCAGACATCCCAATTATGCGCCCCATGCACAAGTGAGCAGGGGCGGGCAGCCCCAATTATGCGCCCCATGCACAAGTGAGCAGGGGCGGGCAGCTAATTATGCGCCCCATGCACAAGTGAGCAGGGGCGGGCGGATAATTATGCGCCCCATCACAAGTGAGCAGGGGCGAGGGGTATTAATTATGCGTCCCGTGCAAAAAGTAAGCAGGTGCGGGCAGCCCCAATTGTGCGCCCCATGCACAAGTGAGCAGGGGCGGGCGGACCCAATGCGCGCCCCATGCAAGTGAGCAGGGCGGGCAGCTGATATCGCCCCATGCACAGAAGTGAGCAGGGCGGGCAGAAATTATGCGCCCCATGCAAGTGAGCAGGGCGGGCAGCCCAATCCAACATCGACCCATCACAAGTGAGCAGGGCGGGCAGCCCCCAGTATCGCCCCATCACAGAAGTGAGCAGGTGCGGGCAGACCCCCAATTATGCGTCCGTGCAAAAGCAAAAGCAGTGCGGGCAGACCCCAATTAATAGCCCCATGCAAGTGAGCAGGGGCGGGTAGACCCCAAATATGCGCCCCATGCACAAGTGAGCAGGGCGGCAGCCCCAATTATCGCCCCCATGCACAAGTGAGCAGGGGCGGGCAGACCCCCAATTATGCGCCCCATGCACAAGTGAGCAGGGGTGGGCAGACCCCCAATTATGCGAATCAGTGCTTTAGGACTGAAGCCAGCCAACTTGCCTGCTGCTCATTCTCAGAAGCTTCAACAAGGCGTTCTGCGAGCTGATTATAAGCACTATTGCCAATTACACGCAAGGTCTCCTCATCATTGGCATCGAGAAGCCACCTGCGAGCCGCCATTGCCTCACTTTCCAGGGTGGAACGAATGGTATAAGCACAAGCGATCGCGCGACCCGAGATCATTTTCCAAAGTGGAGACGAGCTAAACGATTATGGCCCTTCACTTTTCACTATTTGTCTGGTTCACCCAAACAAGCTCGTCTCGAAATGATACTCAAGGTGCTGTTCGCCGTGATACCACACGAAGGTGGAGCTTTTGTGATTGCTTCGGGATCTCTAGTCTAAATTAACCCTCAGTGGTCACACGTGTCCCTGGCACTTGGGGGGACCGCCCTGCCCAAGTGCTGTGTCTTCTCAATGCGGTATGCGGAAGCACGAAGGGTGGAGTGCAGGCGGTGGAGTGAACCCGTGAAGCAAGCGGATGCCGAGCACGTCGAATACTGTGCTGTCGGACATGTACTCAAACCCCTCCACATCGTTGAAGCGGATGTTCACGTTGAGGCCGTATTGCATTCGGGGTAGCGCATCGATGGCCTCAGACACACTGTACTTGAGATTCTCATCTGAGGTGCGCAGTGGACATCTTTTAGCGACCGCACATCGACGCTCTGCGGCCTCGTCGATACTTCCTTCTCCGGGGCTGTGCAGGTGAAACGCAAACGCAATGCAAAATGCCAACATTTCGCTGGTGGGAGTCGCGTTTGCAAGGAGACGCGATGGAGTGCGTGGCGGCAGGCTCAAGCGCGAAACGGCAGTCTGGGATTCGCATGAGGCAGCGAGTTGCGAGCGAAAAATGATGGAAGGCCTATATTTGCCTACAGAAAAATGCAAAAAGCGCAGAATAGACACACGTGAATATCGAAGCAGCTCTCGAGGCATCGATGTTGTGCATGACCAGGTGCCAACACTTCGAAAGAAAAAGGGGCGGGAGGTGTGGAACTGACCCGTTGAGTGCTTCGTCCGTTCTAGGATATGATTACTGACGAGTTCAAGCAGGCGCGCGGATTTTATCTGCGCCAGCACACGTGTTGCACTCGTGAATTGGTGTGGTGCGGGGGCGCGTATGGGTGCATTCATTACCTCGTCGCCAGTGAGGAAACCCGCTAAAGGAGCCGGTTCTGTCCCACCTTGGCAGGAGGTTGGAAAGGCTGAAAGAAACTGATTCTTCCCGCCTGGTCAGGATATTGGATAGAGTTGTTACAAAGCCTTATGAGAGACGTACTTGGCCGTGGTCTTGAGGTATCGATACGTCTCCACGCAATAATAAGACGTTTGCTATACCTGCAAAGTGTACCCGTCGGACAGATGAGCTAAAGCCAGATGTTTCTCCGATTTGAAAACGGTACTTTGTTGCAGTGCCAATTCGAATCAAGAGTAGGATATTGGTGTACTCTTGGGTAACGAGCCAAACGTTACATTTCACCAGTTTCGGAACGCGCAGATGGAGACATTGCGGACGAAGATACATCTCTACACACTAATCGTCAGCAAACGCATATTCGGCAGAAAGCGCAATAAGGTTGTCGAATTCCTCGTCTATTTCATTCTGCTGGGATAGGAGCAACTAAGAAAGTGATTGTGAAATCATAATTAAGAGGAAGTGCGCGTGTGGTTGAAGCTGCTCTTTGCAGACTACATGAGCAAAGAGTTAATCAGCTCGGAATTGACGCACTTTTTCCGCGACCGATAGAGAATTTTCTAGACTTTTCTGGACGTAACCAGCAGTTGAGCAAAACCAGCTGAGGTTACTCTGTGCTTCCAGTGAGCGACAAAACGAGCATATTATTTCGAGCACACGTTGAAAACGCGTCGACAGTTACAGCATGCAGCCGTTTTCATCCTATCAAAAACGCGAATTGTGGTGGCCGAGAAAGCGTCCATATCGCGAAAGCCATGGCACAGCGCCCGGGATAATACGACTTACCGATCAGTGGGCACGGCCCGTTTAAGTTTTGCAGCACGATACAAACATCTTTCCCAGTATATCTAATCTTTTTAAGTTTATATGCGTCGTCATCATCCGTACCCATATCAATCACGCCGCTTCTCTGGTTGCTTTCGGGAATTTTTTTCTCTTGCCTTGACGGTCAATTCATGGCCAGTTTCCTTATTATTGATCGTATGAAGACATTCATGTTTGGAAATTTGTCCGATCATCCATCAAGCATCATGTTTCAAACGTCTCTTGTTCCCAGAGGTTGCAGGTTCTCCTCAGGCGAGGGACCCAGAAACATCACAAACCCTAAGTCTATTTTAGTCCATAAACCTCGGTGACGACGATGACGGTAATGAACCTAGAAATTTTGAATTTACATGAATTTAGCAATTTACTATTTTGTATTTGTTTTTTTGGGATATGTTGGATATACCCCTAGGACTCGGGAGATATTCACTCCGTGATCAGTTTTCTCAGAATGTGATAAAGTTAAGTTAACCCGATATAACGGGCATAAACAGTTAGGGTTCGGGTTTGGGTGACAGTCATACACACTACTATAGGAAGAGTCACAAAGCAAGCGGTGTGACTGTTCCAGCAGGATAATTCTCAATTCTTTAGGCGTGACACAATCAGGGCCCTTCACAGGTAGTGACACCTTGTACCGCTCCAGGTACTTTTAGGTTGTGCCCATGGGTCGCAGGTACCACGGCGGCAGGTACAGGTACAGGTACCCGGTAGTATGCGGGTACCGTAGGTACTTTTCAGGTACTTATGACACAGTGTTAACACCTTAAGGGCGAATTGCCATACTGCTCATACTGATCCTGTTTTCCAGGATATTGTTTTTTCACGGGGAGCCCAATCTTGCCCCCCCCATTGAAAGGGGGGGCACAGTGGGTCTCCCGTCTGTCACCGCCCCTCAGCCCGAGGTGTCACCAGTGTCCGTTGTCACGGTTGTCAGTGTGCTATAAAACACTCACCTAAGTATTTTATATCATCTTAGTATCCGAGAGCACCTGCCCCTGCGAGACAGTTCTGCTTCCACGCATTCGGCATATATATATCCACATATATATTTCTCACTTCTTATCAGGTTATCGGCCACCACTTGTGGGTGTTCGTTGATTACTTTTGATCCTTGGAGGGCACATCGAAACTCCTCGAAACCGCCGCAACCGACGGCAGCTGTTTAAGCCTCACGACAGCAACTACATCCCGACCCCGGCCACCGTTGAAGATCGCGGCCGCGTCCAAAATTTTATCACCAAACCGTGGGCAATTTGGGCTACAGTTGTGCCCTGTTGTTTTTACACATTTTCGACAATCCCGACCGCCGCAACCGACGGCACCTGTTTCGTCCTTACGACAGCAACTATATCCCGACCCCGGCCACCGTTGAAGATCGCGGCCGCGACCAGAATTTATCATCAAACCGTGAGCAAATTGGGCTGCAATTGTGCCCTGCCGCTTTTACGCATTTCCGACCATTCCCAACTACGTGCCCTACACTCTGGACAGCAGCGCCCGAACGGTGGCAAAACTGGCTTACCGCACGTTATTTTTGACCTCACCGCCGTTTTCCTCGTCGAATTTCACCCCAATTTGGCTTTTACATCGCCCGATTTGGTTAATTTTACGAGGAGTTACGTTTTAGGCACGCACCCAAACGCGCCCTCGCCTTTCTGGACAGCAGCACCGCTCCTGCAGGACAACTGGCTTGCCGCACGACTTGTTTGACGTCACCGGCGTCTTCCTCGTCAAAATCTACTCCAATTTGACTCATCCATCGATGGATTTGGTTCATTCTTCAGAGAGTTATGTCTTCGCTTGGAAACCCTAACTTCGCGTTCGCGGAATTCTCCAGCCAGCGGTCAGCCACCATGTCCGCTGACCGCCCGAATGCGCGCATGCCCGCTGTTCATTCAGCGTTGGCATCTTTTCGAGCAGTCCATCGACGGCATCCTGCACCTGGCTATGGTCTGGTGGTGTCTGGTGGTGCTTATGCACCAGACACCAACATCGAGTCTATCGCCTTCGCCGATGACGACAACTTGTCACAACTATGGACACGCCCAACCCGGGGTCGGGGGGGCTTTGCCCCACGACAGGTCTCCCCGCGTCCTCCGCCACATCGCCCTGTCACCCCTCAGGCAATTATACCCACGTTCCCGCTTAGTTATCACCGTTTTCCCCCACTCTGCAGCACCCGGGGTTCACAACCCGATGGCGGTAACGCTTATGAAGCGTGAGGACATTGAGGTATATGAGGAGCATTGCGCTCAAGCGGACACTTCTGGACATCAGAGACTGCACTCATACCCACCAAGTATTGTTGCGTGTTGCTATAGTTCAATAGCAGCCGCATAGTCTTTAAGGTTGATATCCAACCTTGACAACTTGACCCCAAAATTGTCTGCACCTACTTGTTACCAACAGTCATGTGAACAATATATGATGCATTCGCAGACGTAAACTCGTGCAAATGCTTCATACAATAATCACTCGGTAATAAGAAAACCCGCCAATAAGAAAGTAGCCAGCTTTTTTGATTTCTTCACAATATTTAACACCGTAACACTCCATATTTAAGATATTTATATAAATAAGAAAGTTGCTAGGCTGACCTAAAATTCCTGTTTTCTTAAAATCGAGTGTTTATTGTATATGCATGGTCAAACATATATGCGGCTGTCTTCGCGGAACCTGTAAAATCTGTTTTTGGGGGAAAGCGAGTGCAAACGGGAATGTTGAAAAATAATCGACGGTACATAATGACGATCTATCGATTTCAGTGATTTTGCACCGTTATCTCGATTTCAGGTCCCATTGCGAAAAAAAAAGCGATTTCGGTCGCGGTTAATTTCGTGGCTCCGTTTGTACCCTTATCATCGCTAATTATTATGTAATATATAGTATGAAGAGGTGCTAATTAGCCCCAAGCTGACGCTCCCTCAGGTGATATTGGGGCTAATTAGCTCCTCTTCATAATATATTTGTGACACATCAACCCTCGATTAATCGAAGGGAGCATGTGAGAGCAACGTCATGAAATATGCTTTGCAACAATATTTCTCGACTTTGCCACGTCATCACAACTCGAGATATATTGCTCAAATATTGCTTACAGCGTCATCGGTGTATCATCAGTGTCGACCGTCGCTGTCATGTCATGTCATGGCATGTCATGTCATGTCATGTCATGTCATGTCATGTCATGTCATGTCATGGCATGTCATGTCATGTCATCACAATCTATCCTACCTCAAGCTGTTTTGTAACCGGCGCGTCGGCGCACGGTGATATGTACCGTCACGTCAGCGAACGACGAAGCGAACGGTGAAGAGTCTACGTACGATGATCGTCTGTCATCAACGCACTCGATCGTCTTTTCAATCACGAGTCACATTATAAAATACTAGCCAATCGGAAACTCAAAAAACAGATTTCCAAGATCGTTCGAGTTTTCAATCGTCTGTCATAGTAAAAAAGATATTGCCAATCAATGCCTACGAGAAAACTGGATTTCTAAGATCGATGCTTCGAACTTCGAAGTTAACCCAAAGGGGAGTTCTGATGCAATTTCATGCTCATTTCTTGTTTGCATCTTCCCGTGCACCTCCTGCTGTGACCCTGCTGCTGTGACCTTGCCTGCTATGAATCTTTGTGCATAATGTTTCTGCGACTGACGTGAAGTGTGTATGCATCGATATGTGTATGCATGACTAACTTTTTGCTTACATGCAGGATCAGTGCTCGACCGCATGACGTGACCCGCTTCGACCAGTCGACCCCTTTCCGCTCGTGTGTTCATCTCTCGACCGACTCCACGCTCAACGCTCGCCTACGAGATCCTCGCTGCATCCTCGCATATCATTTTAGTTTCATATGCACTTTCGTGTGTGTGCCCCTCATGTCACTGTACGTTTTCAGATGACTAGTGTGTTTTACCTAATTCCCCGATTCCCCCCACCATATGCCCCATGTGCCATCCGCGCATGCCCCCTTGTGACACACGCGCCCAATGTGTTTGCTGCTCAACTGGTTGCGTGTGCCGCATTTTGTATGCACTCGCTTACGTGTGTATATCGCATTTGTTTGTTTTCATCTTTTATGTTTTCGTTCCGACGTCTTGTGTGGGATCCGGGGGCTTTGGGGTTTTCTCGCCCATCACCGCGCACCGGAGATCCCGGCCATGCTTTTGCCCTTGCATAATGTATTTGTCTCGACACGCATTAGAACATTTTTAGGCAGAGCACAACACAACATTTCGCAGGCGTTGTCGGCTTTGACCTAATTTCGGGTCAAAGTCGTCAATGCCACGTGTTCAAGGCATGCACTGCACAATGGTAATGAAGGGGCGAGGACAGTTTATAATTAACTCAAGTGGCTCACAGACAGATCCGCGTAAACGAGTTCTCCCGCTTCCACCAGCGCAGGCCAGGGCCGAGAGTTAGTTTTGGTCCAGTCAGTCCGTCCAGTCCGTCCAGTCCGTCCAGTCCGTCCAGTCCGTCCAGTTTGGACGGACCGGACGGACCGGACCAAACATTTTTAACATTCTAAGATTTCGCAAAATAGGGCTCCCATACTTAAGCCCATACTTAAGGAGTGTAACGCGTCGGTCCGCGTCGACGCCTGCGTTTTCACATACTTAAGAAATTTAAATTTTTTCTTCATACTTAAGGAATATACACCGACTGCTTCTTCCCCCCCTAATCAGGGACTCAGGGGGTATAACCCAGTCGCATGTGAGTTTCAAACGTGCGTCAGAGAGACGAACCCAACGACCGAGCTTGACAATCGTATACGATTGTCACACGTGAGTCTGGGTGTCGGACCTAGTGCTCCAGCTTGACAATCGTATACGATTGTCACACGTGAGTCTGGGTGTCATAATATAAATATTTACACTAAGCCCATGTCTATATAGAGTGTTCTTTTCATAAAAGAATTCATTTCTCATGGTACATTCTCATGGTCACATTCTCATAGGAATCCAATGCCGACTTCTCTGCGATACCGTAACCATGCTTTGGATGTCCCGCATGCGGTGCCAATCTCTCTTCAGTTACTACAGGCCTTGTTTCCAACCCTTACCGATACCCCGCTGCTTCTTCACATGCGCAGCACAGAAGACGTGCAACCTGCCGAGCTCGGCACCGTGTTCCCTGACGGAGCTGACGTACTTGTGATCGGTGGTGTCAGTACAACCCCCGGATCAAGCGAAGTGAAAACCCGTTGTGTAAATGCCGAAACAGCCACACACGAATCTTCCCAAGCATCAGCTTCTCCGCCTCGCCCTGAGGTAAAGCGCGAAATTTTAGTTTGTGACTTAACCGAATCGCCTCCACCTCCAAAAGACTCGAATGAATCTATGAAATCCTACAGCGCGGGACAAGAACCAAAGCTCAAGCACAAAGTCAAATCGGACTATACATCCTATACCGGACCAGCTATTCCGATAGATTTTTCTCAGGATGTTGATTTGTCCCAAGACGTAGCGGTTGTTCAGTCTGAAGAGCTTGTGGACGAACTGCCTGTGCCTCTACTTCCCGGGGTAGTTTACAAGCCACGGGCTGGAGTTTTCTCTCCGTGGAAGGATTTCTTAAAATACGATCCACAGACCTGGATGCGTTCTGGGGACAAACGACGTATCAAAGGCCGACTCGTTAGAACTACGCGATGCGGTGGGGCTTTATCCTGTGACAACGATGCGTGTGTCGTATTTTGTCGAACGGGTGACCGTAACCGTTCCCAATTCACCGGTACCTTTAAAAATCGCAATCTGGCTTGCGCCCATTGCAACGCTGCACCTACGCATTCTGGGAATTGCCCGTTTAAAGTAACCACCGAAGAAGACTCTGATTGGAACATCCTCGTCCTGTCTACTAGCCCCATTGGACACAACCATTCCGTGCTGTCCACCGACCGCCCCAGCGTGGGCGAGCTACAGGCAGCTAAGACTAGGGCTGAGGAGGTTCTAAATACCGGTGGAGTGCGAAACGTGTGCCAGGTAAAACGGACTCTACTCACGGAAACCGTTTTCCCAAAAGACTCTTCTTTTCACCCCAGCCAGCTACCAGGCATCGCGAGGAAAATGAACGTCATTGATACGGCAGTGGACCATAATTTCGTGCGAGGTCGTCGACAGGATGAGGGCATGAAAGCCGTTTCCCAATGGGCTGCTCAGCACGGTAAGGGCCTACTGCAATCTTTCGCGGACGAGGGGAATATCGACAGTTTTGCTCACACGTTCGTTATGTCCAGTGTCGGAGTGGATGGAGGTGTCGATCTCGTGCGTCGCATGCACCCGAAAAGTAGCGACCACTACCTCCGCTCAGCGTACGTCCACTTGGATTTCGTACATCGCAAGGTTTCTGGGGATTGGGTGACGATGGGGGCGCACGTGTTCTCCATAGAGGCCAACGCCCTGCTCACTATTGCCACCATGAACGTACCCAAAGACTGTACCGAAACACAGGTACTGTTTTGGACATTGGTGAAGAAGACGGTAGCAGCCGAACATCCGCGTGAGGAAGTATTATTCTATGGCTTCATGGGAGATGCAGCAGGTAAGTTAAAGATCATAATTTTCAATGGGAGAGTTTGTAAGTTACACGGTTCTGACAATCGTATACGATTATGGGAACCGTTGACAATCGTATACGATTGTCAGCGGCATGAAATACTGGGCAAGTCAATAATCATAGTTTTCAAAGTGGGAGTTTGCACATTATAACGTTCTGACAATCGTACACGATTGTCAGCACCGTGTAAACCTACGCATGGTATACTTGGTTTTCAAGAACCGATTAATATTTGGGGCACAGGTGCTAACTGGGCAGCAATCAAGAAAGTTTGGCCAGACCAAGATGACCGTAACAATCTGGAGTGCACGTTCCATTGGGGGCAGAACTTACATAAGATCGAATCTCTAATTCCATCAGATCTCCATGCCGAGCACAAAGACCTCTTACGGCGATGGATTCACTCTACTCCCGAGGCCAAGGTGTCCCGTGAAACTGCCATCTTCGCTTGGTATGCTGAGAAGTGCGACAGGTCGAATCAGCCAAAATTGAATGCGTACTTCGTTTTCCAAATACGGCACGCGCAGCACATTCTGACGCAATTCAAGGATCAAAGCGAAGACATGACCGCCGAAATCCAACGACCGCTTGTATGCCTTGCGGAAAGCATGCACGCGAAGTGGAGATCGTGGGGGGCATACTACTCCACCTTGTTGGAGTCCGTGGAATTCGATAGCCTTATGCAGATTCGACAAATTTGCCTGGCGATGAACCGGCAGAACTCAACAAAGCACTTGTTGTGCGTGCAAGGTCGTATTCGTTCATTGGAGGATAAGTGGGTTAAAGGCGTCCTTACTCAGGCAGAGTTTGCAGATGGTCGCGAATTAATGCAAACAGTTCGTGCTGGCGCGACAGGATGGCTTCCACAGAGGGGCATCCCTGCAACGGACACCCACCGTCCAGATAAGGTAAACCATGGGGGGGTTTCGCGCAAACGCCCTGCGGAACTTCCCTCGGAAGGCGTCGCCTCCAAGAAGACGCGCACTGCCTCGGCGGTGCCACCTGCCTCTGCGGCAAGACCTACCTCGGCGGCAAGACCTACCTCGGCGGCACCACCTACCTCGGCGGCAAGACCTACCTCTGGGGCAAGACCTACCTCGGCGGCACCACCTACCTCGGCGGCAAGACCTACCTCGGCGGCACGTCCGGAGCGTGCTTTAGTTCGCGTTTACCCGGAAGCTGGTGGGGACTTCCAACCTTCCCTGCTTCACGTCATGCGGGCAGGCACTAACGGTAAATGCTATGGACGGAAGTCTAATGGTTCTCGTCACGACATCCCAATCGCGAAAGGGCAGCTGACTATTGGGTACACCGGAAGCTTGTCCTATTATTTTCCAGGAAAAAACTTAACTCTTCAAAAGGGTCAAGTTCGCGAAGTGAGGACCACTCCCCCGATCCGGATGATTATATTCTGCTCGTGGAAATGTGTTCAAAACCCATGGTATTGTTGTCACGTTTCGATGCCTGGACTGCCCGAGGGGGGGGCGAACCGTGTACCCAAACTTCTTGTTGCACCAGACACAAAGATCCTGGAAAGTGAGGAGACTCGTCTCTGTTCACTTGGTGTTTGCGTTGCCCATGAGGATGTGACCCCAGAAGAGGCTCGAGGACATCTGGTGAGATCGGAGAATTCGGAGATGGACGTGGAGGAGAGACTTCGCAACGGTGTTAAGGTGAAAGCGAGTGGCAAGGGGTTCCTGACGAAGAAGATAGCGAATTTCTATACCGCGCTCCACAGCATGGTTAAGACCGATAACCTTGCACTGACTCAAATCCGGAAATGTGTTCCTGGTGGTGCAACCGTGTATAACTTCCGAGTTTGTCACCCTGATTCCGATGGCCGTGAATACCTCTTGGAGTTTGGACGAGAATACCGTTGTTCGTGTCCGTGTTTTCGAGAAATGGCGAGGACCCGACCTGCTCCCTGCAAGCATTTCCTTTGGCTGTACTCCGAGATATTCCAAATTCCGATCATTACGAGTGTGGGATACCTTCACGAGCCATCTCTGCTATCCTCAGAAGTTCGCAAAATACTGTCTTATTATCCTGGAATTCCGGACAACTTCGATCTCTAGTTGCTTAGCTAGAATACAAACGTAAACCTGTGTGGAGTTGACGGATGAGCTACTGCGGAAGTCTGGCGCGTTAACGTTCCGTGAATGAGTAACGTGGAATGATGCCAAGTGTAAGCGGGAAGGTCCCTAAGGATGGAGAACTGTAGGACACAGTTTTTGCCGCAGCACAAGAATGGTTCTCAGAGGTAATTACTCATAGCAGCTTGTAGTGATCGAGAACACCGATGGGAAAGTCTTACGCGAGTCGAGAAGGTGCAGTTACACTGCGTTAGTATTGAGGTGTAAGAATCGCCTAAGGAATGTTTTGCATGAGTCGAGAAGAGACAGCTACACTGCCTTAGTATTGAGGTGCAAAAATTGTCAAACTGAGTGATCCAATACATCCGGGACTTGGGGGGTTATTACGATGGAAAAATACAGGGTCAGATCGTCACCTTAGGATTTATACAATTCTCAATAAATTTTCTCTACAAGTATAATTCCCGTGTATAATCACGCTTTCTAGTGGAGACCCTTGTATTTTCGAAACACTTGACCGCGCTTCAAGTAAGCGGTGAGATAACCCCTTTCGGGCATTTTTCGGCCTCTACGGTAAGTACCTTTTTACAAGATATATCACTTCTTTGAACACCTCTCTCCTCGTTTCACCTTTCCTCCAGCGGCCATCTTAGGACATACCCTTCGCGTCCTAACATCAAGGAAGCAAGATGTTGCGCGGTGGAAACCTTCAAGTAGCCTTGCAAATCGCAGGTTCGCAGCTTACCTCCCTTAATCTCGTCTTATTTTTTCACAGTATGTAAGCTTGATTTCCTCAGGCCCGAGATATAACGTTCGCGCAAAACACCTCTCCGGTCCTTCTCGCAAAAGAGCTCTCCGTCCAATAGACCTCGCCAACCAAGGTATTTTTCAATGACATTACAGCAAACATTTTTGACTTTACGTACTCAGGGCTGAACTTACGCTTGACTTATGCTGAACTGGCGCTCAACTTACGATGACCTTACGATGAAAAAATAAGGGGCGGAAGTTTTCCGCATGCGCGCTTGCTTCACCTATGTACACTCTCGCATGTATTTTCATTACGTTCAACACATTTCCCTTCTTAATCTAGCTGTCTTAAGTCCCTCGTTCCTTTACCGCACAGGATCTTTCTTGCGCAAGAAGAATCTTCTACTAGCACGCCTTCGCTCCCTTCTTCTTCTGGGAGGAACGCAAACGAAGGGTGCGTTCGTGCGTTATCCAATCATTCTTTTCGGTCGTTACGCAATGTGCCTTAAAACATTAGCGCTTTTACTAGGTGTTTCCAACTCGATTACTCGCCTTCGCAGAAAATACAGGGGCTGAACCCTAAAATACAGGGGCTGTACTTTTATACAGCCCCTGTATTTCCTCAAGCCCTTCTAATGTTCTCGTTGTTGTTGTTTCGCATCGGATCTTGCACTTGAAGTGGTCCGCAGGGGTTTTCTTTTCGATTACTCGTCTTCGCAGAAAATACAGGGGCTGAACCCTAAAATACAGGGGCTGTACTTTTATACAGCCCCTGTATTTCCTCATGCCCTTCTAATGTTCTCGTTGTTGCTGTTTCGCATCGGATCTTGCACTCGAAGTGGTCCGCAGGGGTTTTCTTTTCGATTACTCGCCTTCGCAGAAAATACAGGGGCTGAACCCTAAAATACAGGGGCTGTACTTTTATACAGCCCCTGTATTTCCTCATGCCCTTCTAATGTTCTCGTTGTTGCTGTTTCGCATCGGATCTTGCACTTGAAGTGGTCCGCAGGGGTTTTCTTTTCGATTACTCGCCTTCGCAGAAAATACAGGGGCTTAACCCAAAAATACAAGGGCTGTACTTTTATACAGCCCCTGTATTTTCTCATGCCCTTCTAATCTTCTCCTTGTTGCTGTTTTCCACAGGATCTTGCACTTGAAGTTGTCCGCAGGGGTTTCCTTTTCGATAACACGCCTTCGTATAAAATACGGGGGTATTACCCTAAAATACAGGGGCTAAACTCTTATACAACCCCTGTATTTTCTCGTGCCCTTCTAATCTTCTCCTTGTTGCTTTGAGTTGTGTGATGATGCAAGTGAAGAGGGCGCAACCTCATAGTTGCTTTGAGTTGTGTGATGATGGAAGTGAGGAGGGCGCGGCCTCATAGTTGCTTCGAGTTGTGTGATGATGGAAGTGAGGAGGGCGCGGCCTCATAGTTGCTTCGAGTTGTGTGATGATGGAAGTGAGGAGGGCGCGGCCTCATAGTTGCATTGAGTTGTTGCACTCAGTCACCACTCAGTCGCCGCTCAGTCGCCACTCAGTCGCCACTCAGTCGCCACTCAGT
>LGRX02000973.1:0-55339 GCA_001247695.2 Cymbomonas tetramitiformis
TTTGAAGTAATCGTTGGCTTCATCGCAGCCTTTGAAGTATCGTTGGCTCATCGCGGCGCGAAGTGGTCACTGGCTAAATCGCAACCTTTGAAGTAATCGTTGGCTAAATCGCAACCTTTGAAGTAATCGTTGGCTAAATCGCAGCCTTTGAAGTGGTCGCTGGCGATCGCACTCACCGGGATCGAAAGAATGGAGTTGTACAAGAGAAGCGTATTGCTGTCAATGCCATTCTCCACCCCGGTCTTCTGCACGCACAGCAAGTAGGTGGACTGCCAGGAACAGGCCCCAAACCCACACCTCCGGGGGCATCGTTAGGCTGACGTCATCGCATGGGAATGCTGCACCCCTCGTGTTTCGTGTCTTGCTGCGCGCTTCTGCCCCGACTGCGCGTGTCGCGTTCCTCCGCCGTGCTCAGCGCCGGGACGGAAGAGGCGGAGCCGCAGTCTTCACAAGGAAGCCGGAAGCGAGATGTAATGCAGCAAGCAGGAAGATGGGGAGTGCACGCAACTACCTGCAGCAAGCAGGAAGTGCAAGCCATCGCATACCCCTTCAAGTCGAAGGACAGGTCACCGATGCCCGCGACGAGGGTGCCCGCGATTGTTACGAGGACGCTGTAAACGATTTGACCTGACAGTTTGTCCTCCAAGGGGTTTGTCAAACTCAGAATGGCAGCACATTGACAGCCGCCGCACCCGGCCGGTTTGCACTCAGGAAGTGCGAGGGCGGCCCTGGCGAAGTACTTGGAAGGCGAGCACTGGAGAGGCACAGAGTGCATGGAAGCCGCAGGCAAGCCAACCGTTGGGCCACTAGTCGTGCATAAGGGCGCGCGCCCCCGCTCGTCAGTCAGTCCACGCATAGTGGCGTTTCAGGCCCAGCTTGAGAACTCCTGACTGCTCACAACCTCGGGTTACCTTGTACAGGTAGCACCGAGCCAAGATGCCACGATGCACAGATCACCGGAGAGGGGAGAATGTGGTGCCGATGGAGGAAAGAGCAGCTGGGTCGTTGGTGGAATCTTTGCAGAGAGGGCGACTGCATCGGCTCGAGGGGAACAGCTTGTAGCTAGCTGATGAGTCTGAAGACTTGCGACACCGCTCAGGGCTTTTAGCTGGCCGCCTCTTTGGAGCCGATGCAGTCGCCCGAGATGGCAACAGTCGACTCGCTAGACACACTTGCCCTCTAGCCTAGGCCACTCACCAGACAGACTAGCGCACCCAAACAACCGGTGTGATGACAACAAAAACAATAACCTCCCCGTTTTCATATTTTGATTTGGCAGAATATATTGGCTGCCGACCTTACTGCTTGCCTTAGTGTCCTCTCCTCATGCGTCTTGCTTCATGATTGAATGCTGTGGATGCGTGCTGCAACCTAAATCTAAACCGTGCAATAAACGCTTTGATGATAGTTTGAAAGCGCAAGTCCCCTTCGGTCAGGCTTCCACAACGCGTGACAACTCCGGTGAGGCTTCGACGATGCATAACACCTTCGGTCAGGCCTCGACAGCGCGTGGCAACTCCGGTGAGGCTTGGACAGCACGTGGCGGCTTAGGTGAGGCTTCTCCAGCGTGTGTCAGCTCCGGTCATGCTTCACCAGTGCATGCTTCGACAGTGCGTGACAACTGCAGTCAGGCTTCCACAGCACGTGACAGAATCAATTAGGCTTCGATCGAGCGCATCAGCTCTCTTCGGCCTAGCCCATAGCGGCCCATAGCGTACGACAGAACCGTCCCGGCATAAATAGCTCACAATGGATTTAAAAGAGCTTTGATATCGCAATACAGCTTTCGCATGCCTTTGATAATGGCAAGTCACAGCCTTGGTCGGCTTCTGGGAGGCGGGCCAGTTTTGGAGGGTCCACCCACGTGCGACTCGCGGGTAAAACCTACCGGTCTTAGTGTTCCATGGGTGGAGATCGATAGGGACACCAGGAGGGAGAGCACTTGCTGCCACGAAACCCCCCTCTTTGCCTAAACGACGGGCACAGCAGAGGGCAGGGATAGGCACGCACGGGAAGGTGCTGTGGAGTTGAACAGATACCCCATCGTGAGCACTACACCGGGTGTTAGCCGCTTGAGAACGTTGTACATTGGCACGTTCAGAGACGACAGAGAGGCCAAAGCAAACGCCACGTTCGCATTGTACAAGGCGGCGACCGGGGCCTGTCGCAACCCCCGCGCTGCAGCATTTCAAGTTGCCGACGGGTTCGTCGGGTATCGCCGAGGTGCGGCACGAGAGATGCGCGGCACGGGTGAAAATATTTGCTTCAAATTCCGATCCCCAAGTTGTTTTCAGCAACATACGGCATCGGAAGGAAAGGTTGATACTTTTCAGCACATTTGCCAGGAGATCCCGAAGCCAGTTCGAAATCTCCAGACGGGCATGGTTACCAATGCAGTGTCCCACCAAGTGTTCGAATAAACGAAAAAAGGTGGACTTTCAACACCGGCAGTGTCATAGATGCATCAAAGGCGACCGGTGCTGACTTGGCGGGCGCTAGCCACGAGATGCAGCAGCAGTGCAAAGCGGCTGACGCTCACCAGGGCGCGCGCACGACCAAACTCCAGCGGTGCAAGGTGAACGCGCCCAGTGAGCTGCAACATTTTCAGAACGACGAGCGTGAAGATCATTTGCATAAGTAACAAGAAATTCGACTCCTGCGAGACACGGCGCATCCCCGGTGAAACAAATCTCAGTTGTCACCGAAGGCTTGAGTGGGGCCCCGTGCCACCCTGAGCGCTTCGCGGCGCGTCCCGAACGAAACCGGACGAAGTCAAAACAAGTGCGGACAACTGCTATTTTCATCTTCATGAGCTGCTTCACGCTAACGATAGTAGGACTAAAACTGGAAATTGCCGAAGGTGAGATCACCTTGAAGTTGTAAACTGAGAGCACAGCCTTGTTGACGAACGCCATCGCCACAGCAGTCCCGCCATACAGACCTGCTGCAAAAATTCCGAGTACCACCCGAGTAGGAGCGGCCTCTGCTTTCATTTCCGCTCTTTCTGTCATAAAACAGTTGTTCAATATTCTTTTTGACGAGCTTTTTTGAACCCACACGACAGTTTCGAGTTTCTGTCTGCCTCACGTCAGGGACCCAACGCCAAGCACCCAACTGTCATGTCAACTGTCGTGTGCAAGTCGAAGTGATAGTGTTCATTCGATTGGTCGTTCACACGTAGACGTTCAGTATTGATACTGAACGACCAATCGCATGAAAAGTCTGTACTGTAGCGTGTAGGTGTCTCACGTCATCGTCAGCGTCTTGGCTCTCAGTCCCATTCTATGGATTGGTGTCACGTCAGCGTCACGTCGACCTACGTCGGCAGTCGGCAGTCGGTCACCAGTTTATAGAATGAAATTTTCCTTAAAACGCCGAAAAACTGGTAAGGAAAGTTACACTTGTTTATTTTTTTTTCTATGTGATAAAACCTATAGACGGCTATGGGATGATAACCCACGCTTAGAATGATGTTTTAGGTGTCTAAAAATGCAATAAAAACGAAAATCAAATTAGGCAATTTTGAAAAATGGTTAAAATACTACCAGGGGGTCTCAGGTTTTGCACCGCCGGCGCCGTAAAATTCAAATCTCAAAATTGCCTAATTTGATTTTTGATTTTATTGCATTTTTAGACACCTAAAACATCATTCTAAGCGTGGGTTATCATCCCATAGCCGTCTATAGGTTCTAAATATGCTCTAAGTACCCCAAACCCTATATATTTTACCCCCAGAAACCATCTAATTATCACATAATATCTCATATAATACATATAATACATCCAATACTCATACAATATGTGTCTAATCATCAACTACCTCGGTAAATACATTACCATAGCAATCCTTATCTAAGTCACCGCCCGTCTCGTAAGTAGCCTGTACCCGGGCGCCGGCATTACGGTCGGCCTTATGCAGCCTCTTCCTCAACCTGGCAGCCTTTCCCTTGTGAGTGCCCCGGGTCTCACGTGCCGCCTTCCTCTTCTCACCCAACCGCCCATCAAGACGAACCATGGCATCCGTGGTAGGGAGCCCTAGCCGACTACACAGCTCCTGGCGGTAGGCCGGCCCCTCGTTCTTGGAGCAGATAGTGTGACAGCAAGCCCAGGCGTAAACCCCAGACTGGCCGTTCTGCTGAGCCTTGCCGCACGGGAGGAAGCCCTTCACCACCATGCCATTGACGCTCTCATTCGAGTTGGTGTCGGTGGAGTGGAGCTGCTTCATCAAGAGGGGCTTGGCCGCAAACTTCTTGAACACCGCCTCGATGGATTCGTAGTAGCCAGGGGGCGAGTCCTTCACCAAGAATTTGCCGTGGAGGAGGTGGATCTTCCAATCGGGCTTAGCACTCTCCACCCCACACCATGGGTGGAAAGAGCCGTCCGGAAGGGGGGCACGATACCGCGTGGACTGAACAATTAACAAAATGCAGAAACGAAACCTGCGTGGAACACCTTAAGTTCTATCTCTTAACACAAGGATGAATCTTGCTAGGAGCGAAGGCAAGCAAGGACAAGGACAAGAATAAAAATACCGTCTCTCTCCACGCGATGATGGTCTGGAACATCAGCTTGCGTCGGTCGGCGTCATGTGGGAGGTCTCGGTTCGAAACATCGGTGATAAGGTCTTGAACTTCTTGCAAGCTGAGATCGCGCGCTGGGCACAAAACGGAATATGCGACTAGGTTGAGAGCAGGGTTGGAAAGGTCAGGAGGCGCGGGAAATTCTGCGTCAATATCATCCATTCTTCAACCAAAAAACTGTGTACACGCAGGGAAACTTATGCCAGGAGTGCACGGAACTTCGTTGCAGCCGACAACGGTGTTTTTCAGTAGAGAGAGAGGCAGGTGCAAGACGCGCGGATTGTCATTTTTCGCACGTCGTTGACCGCATTGACGATCGGATGACAGATTCGAACAGCCCTTGAGCTCTAGTTTCTAGGCATATAGCACATGCGGGGGTAATATAGCCAATAAGAATACGAAAATTAGCATCAAAGTATACCATATGCTTAACAAGAAATTCTGATTCGCGGCAGTTATTCAGTTTTGTCACTGAACATTGAAAATGAAACCTTGCGGCACCCTACCCTTAAAAAGCCCTCCCCCGCCCGACATGACGTAGATTCCCAATCGTAGGAAATATTCCTCCACATCAGAAATCGGGAAGACCGTGCGATTTTTCATCTGACCGGTGTGGTAAGCCTACTATCCCACCGTTGAGCGTTGACCCGGAAGGACCCTTTGAAACATGCGTCGGGCTGCTGTCCGCACATGAATTTTGGCAATTACTTTGCAAATTCCGCAACATGTATCACAACAATCATTTTAAACATGTTTGCTGGACTTCGGGTTTAGGCTTAGTTATTATGGGCTCTGACTAGCCCCTAGCCTGACCCTGCTTCCGTATCGTGTCCGTGACATCCTAGCATTGTACTGTAGTAAAGTACAGTAGTACAGTCTTGTTTCACTGTCTGGGTTTCCGAGAGCATAAAGCCTCGGCCAGACACTGTTTATGTGATTATCAGTTTGATTCTCAGCGAGCTTAGCCGGACAGCGGATCTGTCTTTCTCGCAGGTTATGGCCCGCACCGGCTTTCCGGTGATTCTGATGATGGCACAGCGCCTTGCTGTTGCCATGTTCGGCTAAGTAGGACGTAGGAGGGGCTGAGCGCCCACTTGGGCGGTGGTGTGTTATTCCCGCAGTATGGCCTTTTAGCTTGGCAGTGATGGCGGCACGCGTTGTGCTCGCCTTCGCTGCGCAGGAGATCAGCAGTTGGTGACGGAATTTTTTTTTTTACAGCAGTATCGTCGCAAGGAGGGTTAATTTGTTTCGTGCGCCACTGGCTCTGCGAGACTTGTTTTGGCCGCTCTCATTCCGCTCACGACCTGTGATCTTCGTTCTGCAATTCTTATTCTGCTGAGACTTCTACAAGTTGTCTGGCCGCTGTGGGAGATCTTGTGCCACCACCCTCGCTTGCTCAGCTCTTCCGTTGTCTTTACATCATGGTTACCACAGCGAATAGAGTGACGCGGTCTCGCGTCCGTAGATTAGAGACAATTTTCGATGATGTGGGTGCGCAGCACTCTGCGACACCCAACACACCGCAGCTGCCAGCTCCGACCACCGCAGCTGCGAGAGAGATTCTTGAAAAATGTCAGCAGCTAGCTCGGGACAATTTCGACAGAAAAGTTGCCAAAGTCGTTGCCACGAAAATTCTCGGAGACAAATCGGAGCGCTTCGGTGGTACAGAGACAGACGCAGTGGACATTTTTTCACAGCTTATGCATGAGCTTCGCGCACAGTTTCTACTCCAGTCACAGGCATTTGCTCCCCTGTTTGACTTGGCCAACATGACTGTCGAGGCTAGGCATGAGGCCAATGAATTGCTGCTTTCGGCTCTGACTTTTCTGGCTCGACCTGGCTCGCCTGCTCGTGACTGGCTTGAGGCCTCTGGGTCTGACGTTCCTGGAGATGGCAAGCGTGCTGCCCTTGAGGTGGTACGCATGCTCCAGGAACGCTCAGAGCCCTTTGACTCTTTTGAGTCGCTGCTGGCGGTTCGCATCCCCAGCAGCGGAGATCCTGACCGTGGCATCCGTGAGTTCAATGGCCTGTTGCGGGACGTTCAGCGTTCCCACAACTTGCCAGAGGACGCGGTGAAGCGGCAGTTTCTCAAGGCTCTCGGCAATTCGGCTTTGTACCGTGACTTGGCTAATTCCTTGGCTCGAGCTGACCAGCGGCAGGGCGTGTCTCTTTTGACTATTCAGGCTCGTGTGCGGGAGCAGTTCCGCCACGGCCTGAAGGTCTCTGCCACCCCTATTTCTGCTCTGTCATTCGGCGATGGCGCGTCTGACCTAGCTGCGGCGTTGTCCAGTCTGCAGAAGCAACTGGAGCGCATGCAACAGGACATTCGTGACCTTAAGCGGCAGAAGCGGGAAGGGTCACCGCCTGCGGGCAAGCACCTTACCCGCTCTGCTGCTAAGCATCATCGTGCTGGTGTTAAGCCACTTGGCACCGCTCCTCCTGTCTCATTTGACAAGAAGAGTGGTGCCTTCGTGCCTCACTGCAGAAATGCGGAGTGTGCACAACGTGGTTTGAAGCACTGGCATGCTGAATGCCCCAACGGCGGTCCTCAGTCTGCCCACTACTGTGGTGCAGTTGAGGACTATGAGACTGACTGCCTGGCTGTTCGTTTCCAGCGTTTCTATGACGCTGGGGATGAACATGCCTTCGAGTCGCTCTGCACGATGGAGGGTCGCCCAGAGGTGGTCGAGCTGTCGGCACATTCTTTTGTGACGGCTGAGCCCACATCTCTGCGGCACTTTCAGGATGCGGCGGCTTCCGCTCAGGATGCGGCAGCTGACGATGACGGCATGGCTCAGTTTGGTCTGGCCACATTCCACTCGGGTGCACGGGGCTCGATTCCGCCACCGCCTGCGGTTCGGCATCCCTCTGCACTCGTGGCTGGTGGTGTGCCTGCGGCTCATGACCCGCCAGTGGTTGTCCCTGGCTCTCTCGGCTTGCCTGGCTCTGTCCCGTCACTCCAGCTCGGCGACTCTGCACCGGCTCCGCTGTTTGCTGGCATGAGGATTGAGGCTTCTGACATTGGCTCTGAAGTCTTTGACAATGACCAAGGCTCTGACAATGACTCTGACGGCGGGCGGCAAGTGGCTTTTGGCTCCTTCGGCACTCTTGAGCATGACTCTGACGGGGGAGCATCGCCCGTAGCAACTCCGGTGTACCGTCCGCGGACTCCGCCGAGTTTTCTCCGGTGTGCACTAATGGCATCTGTGCTCTGTTGTTCCTTACTGGCCAGCTCTACGGCATCTCTGGTTACCGTGGGCGGTGGTGACAGGGGCCTGGTTGAGCCCGGAGCCACCGTCCGTCGGTCTACTGGAGATCTCTTTACTTCAGATTCGCCGCTTGGTTCTCTGGACATCCGTGATTGGCCGCCAGATGATGGAGTTCTTCTGTCTTTTTTCTCAATGCTCACACCGCCGTGGGATTCTGCTTATTTTTATTCTTCGGTGGTGTTGGAAGGCTTACATTCTTTTGTCACTTTACTTTCTGCTACGGATCCACCTTGCCCGCTTGGGTCTGGTGGTGCTCAATCTACGACAGACAGCTTGCAATTCACTCACGGCGAGACTGAAAGTTCCCCCCACTGTATGGGGGGTTCAGCTCCTCCTAGCATCACCCCTTGCTGCGTGTGTCACTGGTCGTGTGTCACCGTCTGACACACACCTGCTAGAAAACTCACTGCCGTAATTCTTCTATCAGTTTTGTATCACCGGTTTCCACCAGCCACTGCTTTCTGAGCCCCTGTTGCAGTGATATCGCTATATATCTTCAACAATATATATACCTATTATCACCTGTTTCATCAGGTTATCGTCCCACTTCACGTGAGTGGTGATTCCGGTTGGTTCGGCTCGCTTCGGTTTATCCGATTCTAAAAACCGTCAGCACCGTTTTTGATTACCTTCAACGCGCAGATTAATTAACTGCGTACCGTCACAGCGGCATTTTTTTCCGTCTCCGTTCCTCTTGCCGCTGCCGTTATCGTGGGTTACCCTACCGTTTGTGACTGGGAATCTACGCACCGTCTCCGTCAGCTTTGGACATTCTGGATTATTTTCTGCCTAACATGTCACAACAGCGCCAGATCGGGCTTGCTGAGGCCCTCCGTTCAGCAAGGCGGGCAAGTGCCACGCCGTCACCGTCACCCGTGGACTCCGGTGGTGCTACCCCGGGTCCCACACGTCCGAGAAGAATTGTCTCCACCGCTTCTCTACGTTCGCGTCCATCATCGCTGCGGCCGTCTCCACTGCCGTCCGAATTCTTCAACGACCCATCAGTCCTTGTCTCCACCCCGGTGGAGGAAGGCCGGGAGGAGGAGTATTTGGAGCAGCTATCGTATGCCTTCACGTACTCCGCCGACATCATCGCGGTTTTACGTCCTGGGGGCTACAACCAAAAGCACGGCTATACCCTTGACACCGAGACTGCCGACGCCGATTTCAACGCCTTACTCGCGGCCTTTCGACACGTGCTCTACCCCGTGTCCTTCCCCGAGTTCTCCAAACTTTTGGACCTTGAGCACGACTACGACTTCTACCACGTGGTGCTCAACGAGATCGTTTTCACCGTCCTCCCCATCGTTCTTCGCGGTACTGCGCTCGCTCTCTACACTGAGGCGGCTCGTTCCCACCCTGGGGACGGCCGTTACATTTTACAGCGCCTCCGCTACGAGGTTGAGGGGGTCCCCGATTCCGACTCCGACCGTTTTTGGGTTAAAATGCGCTCTTCCATCATCAACGAGCCCGACGACCCGTCCCCCCAGCTTACAGCTATCCGTACTCTCGGCGACAAGCACGCCAGGATCAACCCGGACTACAGCGAGGCCAAGAGGGTCAAAGACCTTTGGCACATCTTGACCGACTCGGCCAAGCAATCACCGTACGTCACCCCCTTGTACGTCAACGTCATCCGCGACTTGCGAGGTGGTGTGCCCTTCTCCTTCTCCACCCTCTGCCTGCGGATCCGCACCGTCTGGCGCGAGGAGCTTGACTTCGCCACCCCTGTGAAGGACACCGGCTACGACGTGCCTTCTCGTGGTGGTGGTGGTGGACGTGAGAAGAAACCGTCCCTCAACGCCGTCTCCTTCAACCGTAACCCCGCCTACACCACCAAGCCCGTCGGTGAGTGGAAGGCGGAGCCCGCTGGCGCCATGGTGAGGCGCTGGGTGGGCGTCGGCTACCCCTGCATTCTTTGCTTTCGCATGTGGGGTATCACTGATGCGCACCCTGACACCCGTGGGTGCTGCCCTTACATGTGTAAGGAGGCATTCGGCGATGGGCGAGCGCCCGACACCGCGCTCCCCGCTGGGAAGCGGCCTCCGCCCCCAGAGTTCGCTGCTGCCATCGCGGCATTCCGGGCACCGGACTGCCCTGCAGACGCCCCTCCGGTGGTGCCGGTCTCCCAGTCCGACACCCCTACGGACGTGGCAGTCATGACGTTCGTTGCCCCCGTGACCGACCCGTCACCGCCGCTTGCGCCGTTATCCGCATCTACGGCATGCGAGCCGGTGGTGCCATCTGCGGAGCCACCGCTTACGCAACCGGCTCTGCACTTGGCATGCTCCGACCCCGAGGAGGTGCCCGAGGACTCCGATGGCGACGCCGCCCTTCATGGCTTCACTGGAGAGGAAGACTTCGATTGGCCGGCTTTCCGAGAGACACCTTGGATTCCTTCATTCAGCGGAGCGCCAAAACCAACTGGACCGTAGAGCGGGACTAGCCCGCCTAGCCTGTTTAATTGTCTTTTGAGTGCCTAGGCAGCGCCCATGCACGGATGTGCTTCTAGCTGGGTTGGAAAAGGCCCCCTCGGCTTGGACATTAAATTGACAATTGGGTTAGGGTTTAGGGTTTTCCCTTGCTCTTGCATGGCCACTCACACCTTCGGGGTGAGGTGGTGTCACGGGGAGACTGAAAGTTCCCCCCACTGTATGGGGGGTTCAGCTCCTCCTAGCATCACCCCTTGCTGCGTGTGTCACTGGTCGTGTGTCACCGTCTGACACACACCTGCTAGAAAACTCACTGCCGTAATTCTTCTATCAGTTTTGTATCACCGGTTTCCACCAGCCACTGCTTTCTGAGCCCCTGTTGCAGTGATATCGCTATATATCTTCAACAATATATATACCTATTATCACCTGTTTCATCATTCACTTCGGGGATCTTATGTGCTTGTATCCCAACCGCTGAACTCAGCTCTGCTGTCTAGCTTCAAAGTGGCTGAGTTTCTTATCAATTATCCTGGCAGCTTGATTAGCTTTAGCCCAGTAGTGGGATGACCGGGTCAAGACCCCGGCACCCAGCTAGAAGTGATCGGTTTCCACCGAAGTGAATGTTAGGTGTTTGTTTATTATCTCGTGGCTGTATATCCTGTACCTGCTTTGCTAGGTAGTCACACCCACGGGTGGTGTGTTGGACTTCGGGTTTAGGCTTAGTTATTATGGGCTCTGACTAGCCCCTAGCCTGACCCTGCTTCCGTATCGTGTCCGTGACATCCTAGCACTGTACTGTACAGTAGTACAGTACAGTAGTACAGTCTTGTTTCACTGTCTGGGTTTCCGAGAGCATAAAGCCTCGGCCAGACACTGTTTATGTGATTATCAGTTTGATTCTCAGCGAGCTTAGCCGGACAGCGGATCTGTCTTTCTCGCAATGTTTTCGCCGTGTGATATATGTGCGTCGTTTGACACTCGAAACGTAGCGAAAGAAGCCGTACTTCGCGTTTTAGGATGCTCGCCGGGAGTGAGTACCCTTGCGGTACTACACGATTGCGTAGCGAGATGTACAGAGATGAGTCTCCGCCAAGTTTTCACGCAAAGTTAACTTAAGTTAACGTTGCGTGATAGCGCGTTCGGCGTTATCGTCCGTCCGTATTCGCGGATGTGAGCAAGCCGCGATGGGGGTTCGCATTGCGGACTTCAAACGCGTTTTGGGCATCCGCGTTTCTGCGGATGCTCAAGACAGCGACTGAAACTAACTTCATTACATACTTATAAAGTGTTGGAGAGAGTTGCACGCTGTTCGAACACTCATAAGTTTGAGACTGCAAAACGTTTGTTCCAATTGTCCCGTTTATAGCGGTACAATGATGAAAACGTGCGGGGGTCTTTACGCACGCGCTCATCATGTCCAATAAAAAAGCTCACTACGGAAAACACAATGAAAAGTATCATTACGAAGTTATAGGTCTTATAACTTCGGAATAATATCATAATCATAGGCTCACCGTAGCGGAAATATCAAGTTATTTCTTTGAAAGCGGTGCTTGGGACGCAAAATCAGGCTGAAAAACACACAAGGTGCGAGTCGCTTTTCCGACGTGGCACGTAGATTTAGTCGGCAGAGAGTCGTCTCTCTCGAAAGCCGTCAAAACAATCAGGCCTCCATTAGATCGAAGGATGCACAGTGCATGATGCGACGGTCAAACGACAAAAGATGCCATGTTAGGCCCATGCCAGGCCTTTCTACAACTCGTCGACTCCAAAAACTCGGAAAAGTGGGAGCGTGGCATGTTCCTGACATGCCCGTCGACCTACGTCGACCTACATCGTCCTAGCCAATCAGCGTCTATGCCTCGTCTCGCTCTCCTCTCGTCTGTCAACTCGAACTGTGCTCTCGCATGACCATGAGGTTGTGACATCTACAGCGTGTCACAGGCTACTGTAGAAACGCTCATATGAAATAGTGGAATGAATCGGGCCATTTTGAGGCAATGGAGCTCGATTTTGGCGAACGGTTCAGAATCGCGGAAAATCGCAAATCGCAAATCTCAGTCGTTCGATTCTTCTGATTCTCCCGTTAAAGTTTTTCTTCTTCGCGTTCACATTCACTCGTGTTTTGCAAAACTTACGGAAGGAGTCTTGCTGTCTGTTTGACCGTGTATATTACATTACTACCATGGCACTAAGCATATGCATGCACCGAATAATGTGCTGGAAACTACACAGTGACAGCGGGGATTACGCTCCCGGCGGATAAAGAACGAACTCAATAATTGATAACATACGGGAATAAATACTTTGACTGACACAAGCAGAGTCACCGAAGATGACATACCGGAAATGACACGTGACAGTACGAACATGTCACCGTGCCAATTCCAGCACACCACCTCATCTGAGGTGGCTCTACAGCTTGTGAAAGTCACCACCCTAGCTACTAGAGTTTACATCTAATGAGAATGGTTAAGTCTAGAAGCTAGAAAGATCACAAGGTTAAAGAATTGAACAGAGGACGCTTTGCAAGATATTAGCCAGTGGCTCAGCCCATACGGGTCAGATGTCTAAGTCAAATTCCTGCCGGCTAGTGGTCAGCAGCGAGTACCCGTGCCGCCTGTCTGCTCACGGGAAAAGAAGTAAGGATGATCGAAGCTGCCTGTCGGCTTAGCTGTGGACGTCGATTGCGAACTGAGAAAAGAGGTCTTAAATGCCCGAAAGGTCCGACTTACTAAATATGTCCAGCTGTCCGCTAGTGGTCAAAACTCGAATCACAAAATACATCGGAGAGATCCCCATCTCAGCTAGTGGTCCGCGAAGCACGAGATAAAAGCTCTGCCTGTCCGTTTAGAAATTAAGATGACCTAGAAGAATAACCATCGTAGGAGTCGCTGCCAGCACCACCAGACCCAGAGTCGTAGTGGTCTCCAGAATCGTAATCGGAGTGGTCAACAGCTTCCTCGTAAGCACCACCACAGTCGTGCTCCTCGCGATCGGAATGCTCGTGGGTGTAAGAATAATTGTCGTAGTTTCCGTCCGCTGGCTCAGCGCCCTCAATAAAAGTAGATGCGCTACCAGTCGAAATGTCTTGCTGCGGGGAAAATTCAGCTTCTGAAGCCTCCAAAACACCGCCATAGTAGTCGCCCTGGAAACCTGTGTCCAGGGCGGGCTGCTATTCCAACTGTGAGGGAGAAAATGTCGGAAAGGCCAAGTGGCCACCAGTCCCCCCACAATCGTCTTCAGATTCATCGAAATACCCAAGCGGGTACCCCGATTCATCTTCGCTTTCGCTACTGTCATACTCTGCGTGAATGTCATGCTGTCCAGAATCGATAGCACCAGAAGCTGAACCCACGGCATGAAAGTAATGACGCTCGACACGAACAGGAGGGGCCTGTCGTGTGAGCCTGCGCGCACTGGAAGATCCAGTCGCGGGTCGCTAAGGTGGCCGCATTACCGGTAATTTGAAAGTGGGGGGTGGTAATACCGGGTAATTTACCGGTAATTACCATACGTGGTAATACCAGGTAATTACCGCCTGCACCAGTTGACCCAACTTTTGCATACGAATTCCGAATTCGATTTTTTCGGTTCCTATGGATACACAATGATCATAGGAGATAGTTGAGTGCATAATGTCCCACATGCTCGACCATGCGCGGTCACAAAATAGCAGAATATTTTACAGAGAAGTGCAGACAGAAAGTCCCGAGGCACAAGTATACCCAACTATTACATACGAATTCCGAATTCGATTTTTTCGGTTCCTATGGGTACACGACGATCATTGGAGATAGTTGAGTGCACAATCTCCCACATGCTTGACCATGCGCGGTCACAAAATAGCAGAATATTTTACAGAGAAGTGCAGACAGAAAGTCCTGAGGCACAAGTATACCCAACTATTACATACTACGCCACAGCAGCGGTCGGTGGGCGGGCGGGCGGTGCGTGCGGGGGCGGTGCGCGGGCGGTGTGGCGTGTGGGGGGTAAGTGACGCGGTGAGGAGATATGTGGCGGTGAGGTGAAATATTGCGGTGATAGGCGAAATATAGCGGTGATAAGGAGTATAGCGGTGATCAGTAAAATAATATGTGAGAGGTAGAATCAAGAGAAAAGGGAAAAGAAAAAAAGGGAAACGGGGAAGGGAAAAAGGGAGAGAGAAAAGGGGAAAGGGGAAACAAAGAAGAAAGAAAGGAGGAGGAAAAAACAGAGGGAGCGAGGGGGGAGGGCTTAAGTACGGAGTGTGCGTAGCCTGCGGAGCCCACGTAGGACGACCCCCCTCTGCCGGGAGGCAGTGCCCAAAAAAGTACGGTTCTATATTCGTATAAATACTGTTATTCATAACAGTCAGCAGATAGTAAGTTAATAATAACGAATCATCAATGCAGCTAACAATATTCACAGCAAATTATGATTATTCACGGCGGATACTGCACTTGGTTGGCCGTGAGCGCAAGCTTATCCTCGTCGGGTACGTTGTCGCAGTCCAAGATCTTATTGAGGAGCTTGCCCGAGTTGATCCTATGATAGGCCGTATTGGTCTTGAGGGACTCGTCATACTTGCATATGAGCGTGGTCCGAACGTTCAGGGCACAGGACTTCTTCGGGTTCAGAGTCACGTGGTATTGTGGGACGTCGCGAAACAGAGACAAGAGGAATGAGTGTTGTGGTCCGAAGCACTGCCCGCGTAGAGGGGTCTTCAAGGCGTCCAAGATATCCTGAGGAACTTTATGAGTAGTGCCGCGGGAATCCTTCCAGTCATGTAATGTATCATCCCCAGTCAGGGATATGGTGTCACCTGAGGCCATCATTGCCACTTCGTTTGCCTCTCCCGTCGCCGTGTTATTGATTAGACCAAGACCTGACCAAGAATGGCTTTTTGTGTTGGAGGTCGAGTCGTGTCACTCCCAGCCGCCGATCTGGAGTTTTTTGGTAAAATCGACGGTAATTTGACGAAATCCCGGTAATTTACCATGGTAATACCATCTTACCGTGGTAAATTACCGGGAATTCCTTAAGTATGGGGGGGTAAGACAATTTGGGGGCAGGTATTACCGGGTAAATTACCGGTAATTACCGAGCCGGTAATTTACCAAAATAATTACCCGGCCACCTTACGGGTCGCGTGGTCGTAATTTGCGAAGAAACAGACCGGGTGGAAAGCAACGCCAGCGCATCGCCAACGCCCACATCACAGAGAGAAACGGCCGAGGGCTCACAAATCTCGGTCGCAGCACCACCAACCCCTGCGCGCTCTGAAACGACTATCTCCACAACAATCGGCTCCAAAACTGTCTCAGGCGCTGCTGCAAACTCTGCGGGGTGCACCGAAAATGAGCGAGCGCCCTAGCTTGGGCGTGGCACAAAGAAACGAGCTGAGCGCGTTTTAGGAATTCCACTCTCTCCAACCTCTCATCGCAAGAAAACAAAAGAGCCTGAAGCTCCTCATCGGGCAGAATCACTGCGTGAGTCATCGCGGAACAATAATCCGTAAAAGAAGGTAAACGCGCGAAGAAAATGCCGATACCACTCTGCCGTAATTTCCCAAGTCAACCGCGCGTCTCCAAGCAGTGGCGAGAACCAGATTCCTAGTGCCCCAAGAGGGAAGGGCACGCTCAAAATAAAGATAGAGCAATAATGGAATAAAATTCAACGCCAAAAATCAGTTCACGCAAGCGTGAGAGGGTCCATAACCTGCTGGAAACTACACAGTGACAGCGGGGATTACGCTCCCGGCGGATAAAGAACGAACTCAATAATTGATAACATACGGGAATAAATACTTTGACTGACACAAGCAGAGTCACCGAAGATAACATACCGGAAATGACACGTGACACTACGAACATGTCACCGTGCCAATTCCAGCATAATGATCCTCAGACTGTTAGTACCAAGTAGGTATCAACAATCTGAGGATCCGCTGATGCATTCTTTACATTTTCAAAATCCACTCAAGCGGGCTTCTTGCGCCCGGTTGCGGGATATGTGTTTTCACGCAAAAAAGGATTCGCAAAGGGATTCGCCCCAATAACTTTCGCCTCGCTCACTGCGTTAACAAAGTGGGTACAGTTTTGGAATGCTGGGGCGCGTGCGCATCGATTGCACGCATCCGATATACCCCACGAGCGAGTGGGGTATAGCGGATGCTCGATTGAGCGTTCGGGGGTGTGAGTGAGCCAAATCATACCCCATGCGAAGATTTTCTTCAGTTCTTGTTACTAAACAACAACTGGACAGCATGAACCTACCCATATGCTTCCTTAGACGCATACCAGTAGGTCTGAAAAGACCCCGAGCGCAAAAAAACATTTTTGCGGCCACGAAAATTCATTCCCTGACGCCGAAACCCTGAATGTTCGATCCCGCGCGTGAGTTGCCAAAATTCGTACCACTATTTCAGATGACCGATTGTAGAGGCTTGTGGTTGTGCCCGTGTCTCATGTCTGTCGTTGTCGTGTGTCGTGTGACACCGTAGACCGCACCGCTCGCAAGAAGTCCCAACCCCTCCCAAGACTCCCTCAGCCCTCACCAGCTCACGTCAGACGGGAGGGATACTGTAGGGACGCAGCGCTGTTCACGCTGCCGGCGATTGCCTACGCTCCCAGCGGCGTAGCGCTCCAGAAGGATGGACGATAATATGCTGCCAGCTATAATCGAGCCCAGGCTTTCGCTCCCCAAAGTACGCAGTCAATGGCTCGGGAGTCCCCTTTCGTGCCCATTTCCAGTGCACTGCCCCATTGGGTAGAAATACAATATACCAATCGAACGGCTTGACATGGCCAGTGTCCCCTGGCACAACTCCTCCCCTCTTAGCTTGTTAGTACAAAGAGATGATAAATCAGAGTCAGTTGTACAGCAGCTAAGATCCAGACACAGATCAGCCATGCGTATGTATGCGTGATATGCTTTTCTGATCGAACAGATGCTCGAAGAGTTGACGAAGCAATCCAGAGGGCAGAGGGTATACAGCAGCGGAGACTCCCGCTCCTTGTTGCCCAGGATGAGGCCCCAGTTGAGCAGTTTCCGGATGTGATCCCAGAGTCTGTTGGTGAAGGCAAGGAGTATCCATCGTACAGTACCGCAGGTCCACCGGAGGCGGCGACTGCGTCCAGATGCAAGTAGGCTTGCGGTAGCCAGTGCCATACATACAGTAAGAACAATATAACGGAGTAGGTAAACTGCGAACTACGGGTCGAAATCGCAGCGCAAAGGGAAACCTTCCCATCGAATTCTCCATAAACCAATGCTTGGGTTTGAGAAAATCGAGAATTTGGAGCGTACGGCGTACACAGGCATCAGCCTGTCGCAGTTGTCGCACCCCAGTGGTCTTGGCCTGACTATATTCTGTGCACGGTGGGCTAGCCCAGATGACGTCAAAGTAACCAGGAGCGTAACGCTTGAAGTCCCAGTCTTGTACCTTCTCAGCGTAGGTAGGTTGCCAGCGAGGATCATGATCTACGGCGACCACGGTGCTCTTCGGATAACATGACAGGAAACTTCTCTCCACACTACCTGTGCCACTGAAAAGTACCAGCAGTCGTAACTCGCGTGACGAGACCACAGAGTCCAGAAGAGCCAGATGCGTCACAAAGGCGTCAGAGAAGCGACAGTATTGTTCCCAAGGTAGGCAGTTGTCCAGAGAAGTTGGTTCCCCTTCATCAGAGGTGTCCAGGAAGGTTAGAGCTCTGGCGCGTTCCCGCCTTTGATTCCGCTGCCTTCTGACCTCCTGTAAGGCTTTTTCACGGGCGTGTCCTTCACGGGAAAGTCGCAGTTGTTCGAACTCGGTGAGCTGCTCGAGTTCACCCCCGTAGTTCAACGACTCGCGAGTCTTCCAGGAATCATGAGCATTAGAGTACCCAGTCCAGCGAACCAGAAATTCTTCCACTTCCTTGCCTCCTCGCGTAGGTTTCACTCTTCGGGCCAAAATCTTAGACACATGTGTCTGGGATTATCCATCCACGAGTACCTTGGCGGGAGTGGGTATTTGCCGATGCAGCGCAAAAGTTTCATCCGCGGTGCGGTATTCCTTGAGACGATGCTGCGCAAAGACGTCGTGGATACGCCATTTAGGTGGCAACTTGAGCCGATAAGCCACCAGGGTGCCTCTGTCGATTTCTGGTAGCTCTCGCTGCTGGTCACTGAATAACCTCTCGGTGATGGGTAAGGGCCCGTGCCAGCGAGGTCCCAGCTTCCTGAAGGATTCGCGGTTCATGATATTCTCCGTGAGATGCTTGGCATCTACCCAGACCAAGTCTCCCAACTGAAAGGATTTGGCGGTGTGACGCTGGTCAAACTGATGTCGCTGGCGTTGCTGCGCCAGTTCCAGCTTAGTGCGGGCGTCCTCCAGTTGAGCCGCGAATTTGCTAGCCATCTCGTGTGCGGTACCTTCTCCACCCTTGCGCTTGGAGTGTTGTCCTGCAGCAGCTTGCAGAAACAGGTCTAGCTGCGACATGGGAGAATGTCCCATAACCAACTCAAAAGGGGTGAAGCCAGTCACATCGCTCCGCGTATTATTTATGGCGAACTCTACGTTAGCGCACCACAAGTCCCAGTCCTCAGGATTGCTGCCCACGAAGGACCGCAGCATGTCCTCTACCACGCGGTTGGTATGTTCAGCTTGTCCGTCCGAACGAGGATTATAAGGCGTAGTGGAGGCCACTTTGGTTCCCATAAGTCTCATCAACTCCTTCCACATAGCATCCTGAAAACGAGGGTCCCGGTCGGAGACAATCTTCATAAGAGCACCATGTAGTTTCCAGATGTGGTCGAAGTAGATTCGAGCGATAACCTCGGCGGAGCTGTCCTGGACGTTCAAGGGGATGATGTGAACCATTTTGCTGAGCTTACAAGTGAAGGTAGCAAAAGCATCGTGATTTCGCGCCGTGACTGGGAGTCCGGTGACAAAGTCCACGCTGACCACTTGCCATAGTCGCGTAGGAATAGTGTGGGGGTTCAGCAATCCATCCGGATATGAATTTCTCGGTCGCACCGCTTGACAGATAGCGCAAGATGAAACCCAGCGTCCCACATCTTCTGCGGCCCCTTTCCACCAGAAGCGTCGCAGTACCCGTTTCAGAGTTTTGTCCCTTCCTGCGTGTCCAGCTGAAACAGACGCGTGCGCTTCTTGCAGCACTACCTCGCGAAGCGGTGAATCTTCTCCCAGTACCAACTGATAGCGTCCAGCGCTAACCCTCCACAAGACATTTCCCACCACGCAGAAGTCACGAGTGCGTTGATGCGGAGCCTCTTGGATTTCCTTCATCAAGGTCTGCAGTGGACCAGGTCGCCCATATTCCGCTTGCAGAGCTTTGAGGAACTGGCCTCCTGATATCTGATGGTGTAGGTCTCGGACGCTGGCCGCCTCTCCAGTACGCACGATAGGAGGAGGTGAACTCGTCCTCCTTTCCCGCTTGACACGCTGTTGAGCCGGAGGGGCGTGCACCACTAACAGAGGCCAAGGAAGATCCAGAAGGGCTCCATCCGGAGCAGCGAACATCTGCACTGGTTCTCCTTGAGCGTCATGTGTGGGTATAATGTACTCCACTCTCATTCCCGCAGATCTGAACAGCTGTCGCCATTGGGGCATGCGAGACTGAAAATCAGGAAGGACAAAGAGGGCTAGCGATCCATGCTCGTTTCTTGGCCTCGTCGGGACAGTTGGCACATAAATGGGAGTCGGAGTTACAGACGTAGCATCGGCGTGGCGGTCTGGTTGATCCCGCAGGACTGGGAGGCACAGAATGTTGCACTCGGAGGTCCGCGGTATCGGGGTCAGTAGCGCCCTCCTCCCCAGCGTCCTGCACTGCGTTAAGTCTTGAAGAAGAGCGACCATTCCTCCAGGCAGGATTGCGGTTCGCAGGTGCAGAGGCGGGAGAGGTTCGCGCTGCAGTCAGAGCTTCGCTGCGCTCCAGTTTGGTGGCCACCGTGATGATATGCTGCAGAGCGGTGGATCCGGGATGATTGCTCTCCCATCCAGCTGGACTTTGCAGATCTAACCGATCTTCAATGAGGCGATCCATCACGGCTTGCTTCAGTCGCAGTCCAGACCAGAACTGATATAACAGCTGATGCTGACTGATGGCGTGGCAGTTGGGCATGGCGTCTGCCAATAACTGCACTACCTCGTGCCAGGAGGCCAAACGAGTGGCGAACAAGCGTGCGGTCTCCTCTCGTCGCTGAGTCATGCGCATCACTGTCCCCGCCAGTCCTACCAGTGCGATGTCATCTAGCACGCTCCTGGCTACGTCGGCCAGGAAAGGCGCCAAGGTGGCGTAACGCCGATTCCAGGCCTCAGAGTTCAACATTCCGCCTTGCTTGAGAAAAGTTAAAGATCGCGGCTGTAATTTGCGTTGCGCCACTTCCTTCAATATCTCCGGCATGGTGATTATGGTCAGGTCTAAGCGGTAGGAACTCATGCGGCCCAGAGCGAATGTGACTACGCCCATCGACAGAAAATTGACCAGCGCTTCAGAGAAGGGTGGAAGCGCGGCAATATCGGCGTCAGTGGTGATTAGTTCTGCGGAAGAGGGGTACATGGGAATGTCCCTGATCAGCTTGAGCACATCAGCCACTGTCTTGGATTCCCGGTAGACATCGCCGGGGGAAGCCGCCCCCATGAGGTCGTGGTGCCCTGGAAATTGAGAAAGGCGCTGGTCCACCGGCAGGAGTCCAGGAGCCGCTGGCAAAGAATTTTCGGGCGATCTGAACTCTGCCGCGCTGGGAACACCAGAGGGAAACCGGTTGACGCCCAGTCTCGCCGGTACAGTGGCGGGAGTTGGTTGGTTGCCGGCAGCCATTCCCCGAAACAGGTACGCCTCGGTGGCTGAAAATGCTGCCCAAATTTGAAGTCTAAGGGGGTCGAATTCGGTCAGCTCGGACTCCAAAGCATTGTCGGAGATGAACGACGAACGCTCTGAATTGGAAGAAGTCACTCCTTCCAAATTTTTTGTTTTTTGTTTTTGGTTTGAAATGCTTCCAAAATGATAATGAGTGACCGGAATGTCGTTGGTTCATCGCCGGGTGCCCCGTACGGCCGTGTATGTGTCGCTTTAATTGGATAGGGTTTCCTTACGTATGTACCCGACTAACCCGTGATAGTGCGAAACAGATAGCAACTTCGGAGTGGTTTGAGTTATAGTTTGTTATATGCTCATGAAATGCTTCCAAAATGATCATAAGTGACCGGAATGTCGTTGGTTCATCGCCGGGTGCCCCGTACGGCCGTGTGTCGCTTGAATTGGATAGGGTTTCCTTACGTATGTACCCGACTAACCCGTGATAGTGCGAAACAGATAGCAAGTTCGGAGTGGTTTGAGTTATAGTTTGTTATATGCTTATGAAATGCTTCCAAAATGATCATGAGTGACCGGAATGTCGTTGGTTCATCGCCGGGTGCCCCGTACGGCCGTGTGTCGCTTGAATTGGATAGGGTTTCCTTACGTATGTACCCGACTAACCCGTGATAGTGCGAAACAGATAGCAAGTTCGGAGTGGTTTGAGTTATAGTTTGTTATATGCTTATGAAATGCTTCCAAAATGATCATGAGTGACCGGAATGTCGTTGGTTCATCGCCGGGTGCCCCGTACGGCCGTGTGTCGCTTGAATTGGATAGGGTTTCCATACGTAACTATGTACCCGACTAACCCGTGATAGTGCGAAACAGATAGCAAGTTCGGAGTGGTTTGAGTTATAGTTTGTTATATGCTTATGAAATGATACTAAACATGATCATGAGCTGTGCATGCATGGGAAACAAGTCAAGAACAGATAGGCAGTTCGGGAACCCCCATAAGCAGTCAGTTGCCAAAAAACATTTGATGGCACTGCAGCAGGGTAACCAAACATTCTCAGATTACCTACGTACATTTACATCACTAGCTTCGTTAGCAGCAGTGGATTTGGAGGATGTCCTGATAAAGGATCGGTTTGTCAGCAATATGGAATCAGATCTCAGAAAACAGTTCCATCTCAGATTCCTCACAGAAAATGAAAGGAATAACCTGTTGTGGGCACAAACCACACAGGTACTGCTCGACTTGAACTATGTAGTCCATTCGAAGCAAGCATAGACCCTACACTATAGGGGTCAAAAGGAACAGTCAGGTGGTCCAGCCAAAAAGGATAAGGATAAAGGTCGTGGCAACAAGCCATATGACCGTGGCAATCAGAATCAGGCCAACCAGAATTCCCAGAAAAATAAAGGGAAAGGCAAAGGAAAAGGCAAGGGAAAAGGAAAAGGATCAGCATCATCTTCTTCTTCTTCCCAGTCTTGTGAACGTTGTGGTCGTTCAGGTCACATAAAAAAGGATTGCTTTTCCACGAAGACAGCAGATGAAAAAGCCATAAAAGGCAATCCTCCAGCTCAGAATCCTTATTGGAATCAGAAAGGCGGACAGCAGCAACAGAATAATCAGGGTGGCAAAAGTGAGTCTAACAAGCTCCTAAAAACAGTCAACACCCTGGTTAAGGAGCTTCAGAATCAGCAGAGCATTAATGCAGCAGTTGCAGCTCCAGCTCCAGCAACAGCTCCAGCTCCTCAGGGAAACTCTCCGGGTACTGCACAGGTACCAGTGATGAGAGCACCCCGGGGATAGATCAGCCTGAACATGTCACTGAAGCAAGTGGCCGGGTTGAGAGTATCTCAGAAGAAGTCCTTTCCAGTCTGACATTACAGTTCCAGCAGATGGACACTCCCTCAGATCACATCGCACAGATGCAATCACAGACAGCACAGCTGAAATCACAGAAGAAGCTGTTGTTGTATAAGGGAAAAGCATATGGACAGAGTACTCATATTTTGATAGATCCTGGAGCCACATCCTCATTCATCGACAGACAATTTGCTACTCAGCTGGGTATATCATCATCAGAAGCATCATCATTCTCAGTGGGGTTGGCTGGAGGAAGCCAATTACCCTGTACATCCTATCTTCCCAATGCTACATTTACGCTGGGTAAGTATAAGGATTCAGTGGACCTATATGTTATTGATATGACACCCTTCACAGTTATCCTGGGACAGAATTGGTTGGAGAGGAGGAATCCACATATTGACTTTCAGTCCAAGAACATGACGATCACCAAGACACACTCTTCAGGTTCCAGCCAGTGTTCGCACAGTTCTTTCTAGAGTTGAAGATACTCAGAAATCAGATGGCCTTCCTGAAATGGAACTGGTCAGTGCCACCACGATGAGAAAGCACCTGCGACGTATACGATCCAGTGGGTCGGCTGAAGAAGCCGCAGCTTATCTCTTTTTTCTCTCAGAGGTTGATGGTGAAGTCGTCATGACAGCAACTGACTCAGACACTACCATGGAAGACCCAGAGGTCACAGCAGAACGTGATCGCGTCAGAGAAGACTTATTAGATATTTTCCAGGAGGATCTTCCAGCTGGTCATAGGCCAGAACGGTTTGAAGGTGGATTTCATCGCATCAACATTGAACCTGGGCATAAGCCACCATCACAGCCAGTTCGTACTATTCCAGTGCCTATGATGGAGGAGCTCAAACGGCAAATCATCAAATATGTCGAGTTGGGCATCCTTCGTCCATCATCATCACCATATGGGTGCCCAATCATTTTCGCTCCTAAGCCAGGGGGGGAATGGAGGATGTACTGTGATTATCGAGCCCTTAATAACATCACCATAAAGGACACGTATCCATTGCCACCTCATGATACCCTTCTTGAACAGCTTAAGGGGGCACGCTGGTTCAGCAGATTCGATTTCAACCAGTTTTTCCATCAGATCCCTATTCATCCAGACGACATCCATAAGACAGCAATACGAACTAGATATGGTTCATACGAGTGAACAGTGATGCCCTTTGGGTTAACTAACGCTCCTGCGACCGCTCTGCGTGTTGGTAACCGAGCATTCTTTGACTTCATTGATCAGTTCTTAGTCATCTTCATGGATGACACCGTAGTGTACAGTCCAGATTTTGACACACACGTGAAGCAAGTTCGCCAGTTTCTACAGCGCTGCAGAGAGCATCAGTTCTACATCAGGCCTTCGAAGGTTGAGTTGTTCGTCAGAAGTATCGACTTTATCGGACACCACATCTCAGAGGCAGGCCTATCCATCATCGAAGACAGAATCCGTGCAGTCATGGCTATTCAGCCTCCAGTATCCTATGGTCCAACCGTTAGTAAACAGCCTCTACGCCGCATGGCTAAAGATGGCAAGTCGTCACTTCGGTCATTCTTGGGCATGGTCGGCCAGTTTAGGAGATTTATTCCAAAATTCTCCAAGATTGCCGAGCCACTCAATCGCCTTCTGAAAGATAATGCACAATTTGTCTGGGAATCTGAGCAGCAGCAGGCATTCGACAATCTCAAAAGTGCCATCTGCAATGCTCCAGTACTACAACTTCCAGATCAGAAACTGCCATCCATTATGGAGGTCGATGGATCAGGCACACACGTTGGCCAAGTAGTCCTACATGATCAAGGCAAAGGTATGAGGCCGTGTGGCTATCACAGCGTAACACTTTCTGACACACAGAGACGCTGGCCTATTCCTGAGATTGAGCTATTTGCCATTGTGGAGGGCTTCCGGTTCTTTCGCCACATCTTGCTGGGAGCTCCAGAGACTATCGTTCGCTCAGATCATCAGCCACTGGCTTATTTCCAGTCCAAATCCACACTAAGCCCCAAACAGGCGAGGTGGTTGGATGAGCTCTCCGAGTACAACTTTCGGATTGAGCACATTGCAGGCGAGAAGAATAAGGTTGCAGATGCTCTTACACGTATTTCTGCCCTTTTCGAACTCACCGATAGTCTGCAACATCATATTGCCTCATTGGCAACTTCATCAGCTGATATAACATCTACAGACCCTACATTTATTGCTCTTATATCTGCATCATCGGGTCATCAGCTTCACGACATTATTATATCTCAGTATGATCGTGACCCATTTGCACAATCTATATTATCCAAGCTGGCATCAGCGACATCATCACAGACTGTCAGCAATTTCGAACTCATTCAAGGATTGATCTATCGCAAGACCATTTTTGGCAGACAGCTTTATATTCCACCTACTGCCAAAGTTCCTACAGATGACGGTGAGATCACACAGCTTCGCCACATTCTACTTCATGAGTGTCACTCAACAACTATTTCTGGTAATGTAGGCAAGAATCGCATGCTCCATTTATTGCGTAGCCGATATTATTGGCCAGGAATGACGAAGGCAGCAATCCAGTACATTCGGGAGTGCCCCGTGTGCCAACGCCAGAAAACGAGGAGACACAAACCTTATGGTCAGTCACATATTCGCTATTGTGTGCCTAAGACAAAATGGCTTGATGTATCACTTGACTGGATTACTGATCTGCCTATCACCACTAACGGGCTCGACAGTATATTTGTGATAATGTGCCAATTTACTCATCACTGTCATCTCATTCCATTCAACATGACCTGGACTGCTCAGCACACTGCTTCTATATATATGCAGCATATCTTCAAGCTCCATGGTCTTCCGAGGAACATCATTTCAGATCGAGATCCCAGATTTACTTCTTCATTCTGGCAAACACTGTGGAAGTCTACTGGTACGAGATTGTCTATGACGTCTTCACACCATCCACAGTCGAATGCAAGCGATGAGCGAAGCCATGCTGTGCCCGGAGGCACAGCGTGAGCCGATATGCCTATGCGTCCGTATGTGTGTCATCGGGAGTAATCTGGGATTGGCACGATGACAGTGAAATTGGGCTTGAAATCACGATGAGAATGAGTACCAGATGTCCGGGGTATGACAGTATGACACTATGACAGTATGACAGTATGACAGTATGACACTATAGTAGTATGACAGTACTGTGGGGGGTGTCATCGTGGCACTCAGTCAGACCCTCGAAGAATGGTCAGATTCGCATCGGGGTTGAAAAGACAATGAAATCGAATATCAGATGTCAGGGCTATGACAGTATGACAGTATGACGCTATGACAGTATGACAGTATGACAGTACAGTAGTATGACAGTACTGTGTGGCAGTCATCGTGTCAGTCCGTCGACGTAACATCTGAATCGAGAATGACGAATCGGAATTAGAAATGAGATCGGATCGGGAATTGAACGTTGAGCCGTAGTGTGACATCGGCTGCCGGGTGGTTGACCCTGCAACCTGAGTGACGAGTGAATAAGTAGAGCACTTGAGAAGTGTTTAGCCTTCAGAACTCGGAACCGAATTATTGTTTGTACCTCAATCTAGCCCCGATCCAGTATATTATAAAATCCGAATTGTGTACCTTTGCACGTTCAATCAAAAACATTATTCCGAGCATCTGTCGTAGTGCCCCTGGCACATTTGGTATCCTTTGCGTTACTTTGAACGTCTCCGCGCGTTCAACCACGGACCCGTTATAACTTACGGAATACTGCAGGGGAGAAGCTGTACTTTTGGCTACCTTTGCGCAATTTCTACGTCAGAAAAACCATTTTTTTTTGTAGAAGGACTCCTGTAAATACCTCCAAAAGTCATTAAAAAGCAGTATCCGGCTCGCTTAACACTGGGGGCTCAAAACGGCTTTTCGACCCAAGCATGCCTGACAAGATCTTAAAATCAAACTTCGTCTGAGGCCAGTTCCGACCGATTTCGAGCAGTAAGGTTAGATACTAGGGTCTATCATGGCCCCATTCCAGGCATGCAACTAGTTACAGACCCCTAATGTCTCTTACCCATCTGTTGGCTGCAGCCAACATAAAGGCCCTTTATGTTGGCTGGAGCCAACATAAGCCTTGCTGACAATCCCGGGAGCTGTTGATACCGGATGGTACATTTCAGTAGCTCAAAATGAAGGCGGGGATGCTCTCTTTCACACACGCGTTACCAATATTGGGCCGCTCAAAATTATCGAAGATAATTTGGGTTAATATGCGAAAGAATGTACAATTTTGTGGATTTCCCAAGAAACTTTTGGTGTTTTCATAGCCATGTTACTTTGATCGATATTTTGAGGGTCAAGATGAACTCGGATGAAAGTTTTGACAAGACACTGCAGAAAGAGCAGCTCGAGAACTTGACAACATAGGTCTTCGATTTTTTAATGCCCTTCTCATGCCGCCCCTATTGCCCACATTTATTATGACCACTTATGTTGGCTGCAGCCAACATAAGGTGCATTTTGTCTTTTCGCGATCACGCCCTAGCTCTAGGGCACAATTATGCAAGCGTCCGTGGGTGCAATCAGGTATATCACGTATTGACAATTTTGTAAAGGTCTAGTAGCCCTTCAAACAACATTGCTTTCGAGCAATATGCATCATTAACCATGAGTTATATACTTCGGAACTTTGGGTTTTATGTTGGCTGCAGCCAACATAAAGATGGGTAAGAGACACTAAAAGCAGCGAAAACAGCCAAAAACAGCAGTTTTAGCCCGTTTTCAGCCTACCCCAAAACCTTCCCCAACAGCCCCCACCACCAAAAACCCCTTCCCCAGACCCCATAGATCAGTCCAGAACCCCTCAATACCGCCCTCACGGCCATCGGTAGTGGGGAAAGCCCCCCTAAATAGCGCTTTCAGCGGTCGCTGGACAGCTCCTCTGGCACTTTCTGGTACCCTCCAGCAGCACTCTGGCTGGAGTATTTTTGGGACATACGGAGCAAGGCTATCTTCTGGAGCCTTACTGAGCCTCTTGGTTGGACCTGACATACCTTCCTTTGCAGTTGCTTGACTCCTGTCTGCGCACCTTAGCACTTGAAAATCGTGTCGCGGAGCCCTGGCGAAATTTTGAATTCGCCGGTGCATGTCAGTTCCCCCACAAGGATACAGGAAAGCGTGGTGGAAGCAGGGGCCACTGAAGTGGGTATTTCCTCCAGACCCTACCTACCCACCAGCAGGCGCTTTCGACCAAAACGGGCCTCCTTCCCCCTCTTCCTCTGAGGACGAAGTGGAGGACAGCAGCTGAGCGCCTGGATAACGTCACCCTGGCTATCCCACCAGCACACTACAACCGCGAGTGGCATCAGCAGGGGAACTACTTCTTCCATTACCCGGCCACTCAAGATCTAGCAATCTATCCCGCGCTCCCTGGCACATTCGCAATAGCCGTGATCGACGGCGTTCCTCCATCTCCAGATATTAGCCCCCCTCCTTCTCCTCCTCCTTCGCCCCCTCGAGAAAGCGACACCGAAGAGTAAATAAAAGGCGAGCAGACTTTACCTTCTGCTCACCTGTGGCGTTTGCCACACCCAGCTCTCGATTTGATCAGCTCAGCAGTTAGCATGTCGCAGCACACATCAGAGTCGCTTTCCAACATGGGGGTCAGTGCAGAGCCGCTACGCCACCCATTATTTTCACCCCTCACCTTTCCGTCCCCCACCGCATACGCTTCCACTTTCCCCTTCCCACTCCCGGGCACCACCATGCCCTATACCGCAGTACCACGCCCATACACCCTACCCGATGGTTCCCCTGCACAAGCTGTATGGAATGGCTCCAACTGGGTACTCCCCCAATCAGCGCCCATTGCTGGGGGAGTGTCCCCGGTACCATTTACATTGGGGACTCATCATCCCATGGGCTCGTACCCCACGCCGTATCAACAGCATCTGCAACAACAGCAGCAATGGCTTGCGTACCAGCAACAGTGGCCACAGCAGCAACAACCGCTGGAACCAATGCAGCAGCAGCTACAGCAGCAGCAGTTCCAGCAGCAGCAGTTACAGCAGCAGCAACAGCAGCAGCAGCAGCAACAGCAGCAGCAGCAGCAGCAGCAGCAGCCACGGCCGCAACAGCTGGTACCAGCCACCTCAATGCTGTATGACCCTACAGTACGGCGGGCCCCTCACTGCAGCCGCCCTTCATCAGCATTGGCGCCGCGATTCTTCCAGACCCTCTGCAGGCACCTCCTGATGGCGGATTCCGACAGGGCGCTCCGAGCGGGGCCTCACTCTTGGTGCGCCACCTCCCAGCGGTGACAGCTGACCCAGAGGCCCGCAGGCGCCGACGCTCCCGAAGGGAGTCCTCGGGCCCTGCAACGCATGGCAGGCACATCCCGAGCCTGAGCCGCTCGCCAGAGCACTCCGACCCCGAGTCCGGAACGGACGTCAGCCGCACCAGTACGGGGTCCAGGGGGAGCCGGGGCACACTTGCGCGAGCAGAGCGCAGGCGGAGAGCTGCTCGCAAATCCGGGTCTGATTCGGACGCAAGCAGCCGAAGTGAGCATATCCGCAGAGAGGTCCTTGCGGCAGTGCAAGCCCTGGACCTCTCCGCGGTGCTCTCACTCAAGAGGGCTCGCCCCGCCAGGCGCAGCGGTATCTGCAGAAACCCCCCCATCAGGCGACCCTCAGAGCAGTGCACAGGGAGCCCTGACGGCGGATCAGCCCCTCGAGGCGGACGCTGCAGACAGCGAGACCCCTCCAGAGTCTCTGACTGTCACTGGAGCGGTCCCTGTTGAGCCTCCCACTCAGGCCCCCCTTAACATGATGGTGGCTCGCCGACGACAATCGATGGAGTCAGTTATGCATGGCGGTGGTGACCCTGATTCAGAGCGCAGAGTCCCCAGCCCCAGGAACTCGCCCCCAGGTCCTCCTGATGATCCACCCCCAGACCCTTCTGGTGATCCCGACCGAGGACCCGGTCCCTCTTACCCTCAGTATCCAGAGGTCCGGGCCCTCTTCATCACCCACGACGGTGGGTCACTGTGGGTACATCAGTCAGCGGGGGTGCGAGGCGCGGCGACTGTCTCTTTACCACGAGACGAACGCCGCAGGGCTGGAGTACAGGGCGACACCATCCTCTTCACAATCATGCATCTGCTGGGAGCTCCGCTGACAGCTTATGCACGCATGGGAGGTCGCCTTCATCACACACCGCTGCTCCTTACCAACCCTCGCGTGGAGACCTGGGTACTCATGGTCGACCGCGAGATCATGGACATGGCCATGGGGGACCCAGCCGCAGCTAATGTGCGATCTACGAGTATGGGACAGCCGGTGTGGGAGTGGATTCCTGCCACTGCGCGGGAGTCCGAGATGCTGCACTTCGACCAGGACGGGTTCGCCGCGTGGTCCGAAGTCAGCAACTCCGACTGGTACCGAAACATGAGCGTGGTGGCCGCGCAACCACCCACTCCCATGCCCTTCCACACGCCTCTCCCGCTCCCCGCTCCATCATCAACACCCGCACCACCGCCTATTCCTGGGCCGCCAGCCTCTGCATTACCGCCTACCTCAACCGCAGTCCCCACAAATCCCGCGCCTGCGCTCCCACCCGCGCATGCCCCAGGACCACCACCTTCAGCCCGCTTCCCCCACTCCGCCACTGCGAATCCCGTCCTTTCTCCCAGCGCCGCCCCCTTTGTACCAGGCATCATCCGACTGCCACAGGGCACTTGGCATCCCACTCATGTGCAAGACATCCTACAGTGGGACTACACTAGTGAAAAAGGGAACATGTTATTGACATGTCAAAAATTAAATTTATTTGAAAACCATATTAACGTATGTTAAAATCAGCTTAATATGCTATTAACTTTCACATCGCATTCATGCACTAAAATGGGGAAAATATGTGAATAACATGGTGAAAACATGTTACCGAAAAAATGTGCACATGGTAATGACATGTGAAGGAAATGTGAATCGTACCCCGTTAAGAGTATGTGAGCCGCCCCACATTTTAACGAATTCGCTGAATAATTTCAGCTTCGAACCCAAAGTGGCCGGATTTGTGCGTATGATATTCGCGGCTGTCCGGACTGATGAGCTCGGGTGGTGCGTAAAGCTTCACCATGAATAGATACGTATTGCGAAAGTCATATACACCCACGCGTATTGTCGGGAACCCTAACATTTTAACGAATTCGCTGAATAATTTCAGCTTCGAACCCAAAGTGGCCGAATAATTTGTGGGTATGATATTCGCGGCTGTCCGGACTGATGAGCTCGGGTGGTGCGTAAAGTTTCACCATGAATAGATACGTATTGCGAAAGCCATATACACCCACGCGTATTGTCGGGAACCCTAACATTTTAACGAATTCGCTGAATAATTTCAGCTTCGAACCCAAAGTGGCCGGATTTGTGCGTATGATATTCGCGGCTGTCCGGACTGATATTCAGGCCAGGCTGAATTTCAGCTCATATATAGCCTCATATATAGGCCGAATTTCAGCTCATATCTAGGCACATATATAGGTTGCATTTCAGCTCATATATAGCCTCATATATAGGCTGAATTTCAGCTCATATCTAGGCACATATATAGGCTGCATTTCAGGTCATATATAGCCTCACATATAGGCTGAATTTCAGCTCATATCTAGGCACATATATAGGCTGCATTTCAGCTCATATATAGCCTCATATATAGGCTGAATTTCAACTCATATATAAGCTGAATTTCAGCTCATATATAGGCTGAATTTCAGGTGATATATAGGCTGAATTTCAGCTCATATATAGCCTCATATATAGGCTGAATTTCAGCTCATATATAGGCTGAATTTCAGCTCATATATAGGCTGAATTTCAGTTCATATATAGGCTGAATTTCAGCTCATATATAGGCTGAATTTCAGCTCATATATAGGCTGAATTTCAGCTCATATATAGTCTCATATATAGGCTGAATTTCAGCTCATATCTAGGCACATATATAGGCTGCATTTCAGCTCATATATAGCCTCATATATAGGCTGAATTTCAGCTCATATTTAGGCTGAATTTCAGCTCATATATAGGCTGAATTGCAGGTGACATATAGGCTGAATTTCAGCTCATATATAGCCTCATATATAGGCTGAATTTCAGCTCATATCTAGGCACATATATAGGCTGCATTTCAGCTCATATATAGCCTCATATATAGGCTGAATTTCAACTCATATATAAGCTGAATTTCAGCTCATATATAGGCTGAATTTCAGGTGATATATAGGCTGAATTTCAGCTCATATATAGCCTCATATATAGGCTGAATTTCAGCTCATATATAGGCTGAATTGCAGGTGATAAATGCTGTGAATCCTCTCGGTACATCATTAGTCACTGAAAATGTTTGCTACAAATTTCAGCATACATTAACATTGGTTTCCCTTCCTTTCCATATGATTCTCACACCTTTGTAATATTCATGTTTTTGATATGCCCTTCATATATTCTTCACACATTTTTAATGCATTCTTCACACAATATTACTATGTTCACATATCATATTCGTATATATGAGCTGAAATGCATGATACTAGCTGGGTGTGTGAAAAGCATGTTGAATATTGCAAATACATACGAATTTTGTGTTAAAGGTGTGTTAAAAGTATATTACAATACTACTGTGGGCTATACGCGCACAGAATGCCGCTCAAATTTGTTTCACACGCAGAGATATCACACGCCAATTTTATGCACGGGTGAACTACACAGTCACACTGTCTCTAACTGTCTTTAACACACTAGTACATCCGTCTCCTCGGTATCGTTGTCCGGAGGCAGTTCCTCGCTACCTATTTTACGTACGGGTGAAGTAAGCTATGAATAACCAAGCACTGGTGATGGATATCATTAGGGTCATCAGGACCTATGTAGTCCACGACAGATATTATCCTGTCAACTGCAACCAGCATTCGACCACTCACGTCAAACTCCACTCGGAACTGTACTGAAATGAGCCCGTCTGCATCACACGTGTGTTGTACTTCGTCGATGAGAGCAAGTGCCCTGTTCTCGATAACTACAAAAGCAAGCAACGTCCCGTACATGGGACCGTCAAAATACACCAACGGACGTTGACGACTATCGTAGACATCACCGGATGAGAAAAACTTTCGATAATAACGCACACCGTCAGCCATACAAACAACCGGAAGCTGGCCGTAACGTAGAGATACACTCTCAACGGTTTCTTTGAGAAACATGCGCGGGGCATAAGCTTTTCCAGAAACTGTGGAAATCCCGTAGGAATATGACTGGCGAAGGATCGCACTCTGCATGAGAATGTAGTTGGCGATCACTTTGTGGGGGTCCTTTGTGGCGTGATACCGGGTCACGCGCTTTGCAAACTGCATACAACGCTCGACCCAGCTTTCCATAATGTAAGAAGTCAGCCCAAAAAAGTCTTCTTGATCCAGCAGGTGTGCGATAACTTGGTGCAAGTTGTGGGTAAAAAACGAGACTGAAAAATATTTTTCAGATAGTTTCGCAAAGTCATCCAACCAACTCTGCACTTTACGACGAAGCAACTCACACCGCTTGAACCGACGGCACAGAAAATATACTGCTATCTTATGCAGCAAGAGCAACAAATGCCATTGGTATGGCTTTAAAAGGCCTCGGTATAGGTAAATTCCATACCCGCATATTAAAGACTTAAGTTGCTCGAATGAGTGAGATAACAGGTGCAAAACCGGGTTTGCAATTTCGCGGGAAGAATATTTGCCAAAAATGGCAGAGCCACGTAGAACTGCTACCCTATTAGTGACGATCGATTTTCTTTTTTTCGACATGTCCGCGTGTATCCTGATGAAAAAACTCTTGACGACGCCCTCGGTGAATTTGTGACACACAGGAATTAAGACGCTGTGCACGAGATCAAAAGTATCCAGCTCAGAAAGTCGCGAAAGGAGTGTAAAAGGTCGGTGTGGGGCGTCACTTTCACTGAGACGTTTGAGAACTTTGGCGCTGTACCTTGGAGCATCTCTGGCGTGCCACATCTCGTCGTTACCATGCAGGATGTATTGAGCCGACCGCTCCAAGTATCCCAGCCAACGTACTGCGCCGTGATACCAAATTCCTTGAAAACAGCATCGGTCACACCCGAAAACTCCCGCGTGTCCTTCCCACGTTTTTATCTTCGCGCCAGCCGGAGTATCTGCAGACCATGCAACCAGGAAGGGGATATGGTTAAAAGACCGACCGTTTGCGTCGGTCACTTGAAAGCCAGTACAGAGACGTGTGAAATCGTCGACGATGCGATCCACGTAAGTCTGAAAACAATGACCTTCTTCATTTGGCGAAGTAGGGGGCTCACTCGGCCCCGGGATAATAGCGAGGCATTTAAAAAAACGCGACTTCGATCGCATGCAGCCATGCAGGTTCCAGGAACGTAAAAAGATAAGACCTAAACTGTAGGTCTTCCATTCAAAAGGCTGTACCCAATCTAGTCCAAGTTCATACAACCCATTGTCAGGATGGAAAAGATCACTTGCCACTTGGGCGGGGTCGTGGACCTGAGAAATGTGGCGTCCGCCCCATGCGTCGTACTCCGGTCGGAGTCGGTCCTGGTAGAGGTTGCTGACGAACATCGGATCCAGGAAAAGCTCCTGCACCACGTATTCCACGCCAAAATATATCCAGTCAGATATGCCAGCAACAGCTGGAACCGTAAAGTCAGCCAATGGCGGGACACCCAGAACTTCCTTACAAGCGTACAAAGAGGGTGGATACAAGTTGGCTCCATCAATTTCCAGCATGAGATCATACGTGCCCTTCAGGAAATTATCTATGGATGGCCGTGGGATATTACTCTCAGATTTAAATTGAAGCACACGGCTGGCTTCAAAAGCAACAGACCGACTGGAACTCGCTGACAAAGGATAATTGCCTCGCTTAGCCCAGGATTCAGTGACAGTTGAAAAATCGGAGACGCTTCGGGTTGCAGTTCCCGGAAACCGCATCCACTCAGGCTGCTTCAGGCTATCCTCGCCCCCATCTATGAGACTAAGGCGCTGCAGCAGAGACGTCAGGCGGTCGGAACCGTCCAGAATAACACCGCTAACGACTTCAAACTCCTCATCAGTGTCAGAAACCTCAAAGGAAATTGGAGAAGCGCTGTTATCCACCTGCGGCTGTTGCGACATGGGCTGCACGGGCTGCGGAGCTCCCGTCATCATTGCCACCATTCTTCCTATGCCGCGCATGCCTATCGCTGCGGGCAGCATGCTGACCAGTAGGCATACTAGCGTCAGTAAATCAAGCGTCATTCTAGTTGCAACAGGCATCGTTACGACAGGCGCCTGCTTGTTTTTTTATCGAGGAGCAGGACACTACTACTCAAGAATGGTCGACCCTGTCGCTTCTGCGCTGCTCAAGAATAGCTTATTTTTGGATGTGGACCGCAAGTCAACAAGATGCCATCTGTGCCGACCGTTAGACGTATCCTTACCGACCGTTACAGGTGACCGTTTTATTTACATGTATTGTCAAACCGTTGGATTGTATGTCTGGATCACGATCTCGATTTCTAATTGCGGTATCGTGACACGTTCAACGTTACGCGGCCCCCAGCCACCAACCGACCTCCAACAATCAACCAGCATTCCAAGGAGGTACGAGTTGAAGCGAGCAAGCAAGCATCTCTTGCATTGTTGGACCTGCCTGCACTCTTGCTGTAGTTGGAAATATCGTGGATACGCTTCAGATATATAGATTTTTTGGTGGAAAATCTCTTCTAGTAATGTTATTGGTCACAGCAGGAGTAACGGGCATGCTAGCTGGAGTCCGGAAGATACGGCAGTCCAGGTCAGATATCCTCATCCTCCCGTATTTGAACTCGACAGCATCAGGCAGGGCATCACTTTGAGAATCATCATGGCGGCACCCCGCTTTAAAACTTTGACTGTCACACCCGTATGTTCCTTTGGGAATGCAACTGAGGCAGACACCAGCCTTGCGATTCCTGCAAACATCACTGCTGAGATGTTGGGCTCTCTTGTTCGTAGACATTTTGGCGGTGACTCGATGGATAGGCTTTTTATGGACCAGGCGACCCATATCATGGCCTCCGACATGGTTATGGCCGAGATACTCACTCGTGATGCTAATTTGCAGGTGTATCTGGCTCCGGCACCGCAACCCTCTCCCGAACCTACCAACGAGGCCATTGTCCCGCGACGAGGAGGTGTACAGTCCCGCACGGCCCTCACGGCCCCCAAGAGGACCAGACCGAAAAAGCCGTACCAGCCCTTCACGCTCTTGCAGAACGGCATCATCCGCGCTGCTGTTAGGCAACACCTGAATGTTGACAGCAAGGGGTCTATGTACACTTTCGACGACCCCCGTCAGGACAAGAAGAAGTTGCCTGTGGTTATCGACGCCATCCAGAGTGCCCCGGAGTTCGAGGGTGTGAACGTGACGCGGATTTGGGGACGCCTGTCCGCCATGTCTGCCCTGCGTAAGCAGTACAACAAGAAGACAAAGAAGGTATGTTTTTTTAGCACAGCGTTCCTTTGCCCTGCCTGCCTATAACATGTCGTGCAGCGTATACAGTAGTCCTTATTTTTGCTGACATCTGCTGAAACAGAAACGCACACCAACTCCTCGGAAACGAGCATCGTGCAGTTTGCCACGGCGGGAAGGTGTGTGTTTTTTTTGGCACCTTTCTTTATTTTTGCACCTTTGTTTGTAAGTTTTTTTAGCAATTTATCTCTCTTTCTACTTCATACATGTATGCATACTACCATATGGCAATTCGCCCTTAAGGTGTTAAATGAAAGTACGCAGGTACCCTTTCCCCGCGGCAGGTCGTAAGACCGCGGGGCGATGTTCAATGTAATTTGCGTGGGCAAGCAATGGGTCGGGTGGGATGCAACACGGTGTTCGGTGGGGCCGTGCTGGGCTTGCCACTAGCGGTGGTGGGAAATGAGGGGCCTTCGGGCCAGTGCACTGGGGTTATCTGTGTAGAATCGGTTTCTGTGTAACAGTTGATCTAGCTTATGACCTATATTTATGGCAGCTGGGGCCTTCGCATATCAAGTATTCACGTACTTGCAATGCTGGAGAAACCTTGCTCTATTTTTCTGGGGCGCCATAATTATGTTGTCACAAACTTGAAAAACTGCTTATCAGAATCTGTTTCAGTGTTCCACGTATCTAATTTTTGGCAGTATTACGTGCTCGTGGGAACTTTGGAGGCACTTGTGTAATTGTGAGTAAGTTACGTATGTTCTGTGTGAATTGTTTGTAAATCATGTTCTTTGGCACTATTTCGCCTGTTGTGAAAATAGTGTGTTACGAGTGTTACATATGTGTCATATGTCAACATTAGCCGAGACGCCCGGAGGAGAGTGCCAAAAGGCAACTCACCGATGGCGCGTGGGTTGTGGACCCTTTCTCAATGGCTTTATCTTGTAGCTTCGGTGCATTTCCCTCGACCTTGTTGGTTTACGTGCTTTTCACACATCCAGCTAGTATGTGAGCTTTTTAAATGTGGTGTGTTCCTGTCTGTATTTTTACTTACACTTTTACTTACACGCAGAGCCCCCTCACGACGACACCGTCGACCCCTCCAGCTCGAAGTCGAAAGGCAAGAGGAAGGCTGTGGAGGCTGTGGAAGCGAAGTGGGACTACGTGTCCGACTCACAGTCGGACGAGGACGAACCCATGCCTGATCTTTACACGGATGACGACTCGGAGGAGATGGAGGTGACGCCGGTTGCTGCTGTGGTACGTGATGCGGCCGAGCCGAACTCCTACGAGCGTGAAAGAGAGGCGAACATCGAGAGGCGGAAGGCCTACATGCGAAAGCTCGGTTTGGACAAATGCACAGGTATTACAGGTGGCTTTTCCCCGCTGCACTGTGTTGTATTGCCATATTTCTTTTCTTCGTCTATTATTATATTTTAGTTGAGTTCGGCGGTATATGTGCTGAATATGTAGCGTGTGGTTGGGCTGGGCAGCCCAAATCGTGCAGCGGAGTGAGCTCCCTCCACGGACGACGAAGCCCGCGAAGACCTCCTCGGACACGGCGAATCTTGGCACCCCCCGGTCACAAGCTTTGATCGAGGAGAACAACCGTCTATCTGCCAAGATCAGGAGTTCCTGCCACCGGCTTTCAGGCTTGCTGCAACCGGTGAACCGGCTTAGGGCCGATCCTCCCGCCCAGCATATTGATGAAGCAGATGGGGACTCTCCCGGCGATGACGGGGATGAGGGTCTCGTGAAGGCGTTCGCCTCCCCTGCCCGCCGAGGGGAAAAAGCGACTGCCAGACCTACGTCCATTCCCCAGCCGAAGATCGTTGCCGAGCACGCCAACCGGGTCCAGGCAACGAAGCAGGCCGCTAAGAAAGGGCCGGCGATGGGCCCTTTGACCACTAAGAACCGGCGACTTCCAAACGGAAAGCCGGTTCCGGCCACTGCAAAACTGGTGAACGACAACATAAATGCCTGCTTCCACCGGTAAGTTTTTCTCACTGCTTTATTTTATTAATGCTTTACGTTTCTCTACTTTGAACCGCTTTATCCCCCTCCGGTTTTCACTTAATTTTCTCTTGATTTTCAGGTATTACGGAGAAGTAGTCCCCATTGGAGGCCTTGCTGGAGGGAAGCAGTTGAAGATTGTCATCGGCGAGTCAGTTTTGGACTGGATCCCCGAGGAGCCGGACGAAGAAAACGAAAGGTATTTGCTGCTTCCTTTTTTCTGTGTTCTAACCCAAGTTGATATGTGGCAAGGCGGATAATGGGTATGTGGTCAACAGGTGGCGAGGAGTTGTTCTTGCTGCACACCAGCCACAGGAGACCGACGAGACCGGTGAACTCGTGGAATCGCCGGACGTTACCTTGGTCCTCGACACCCACCCCACCCACAAGGACCGTTCTTGGGTGACAGCTTCCATGGAGAAGCTGTTGACATTGGACGTCAAGATCGTCCCCGGGTTGTCACTGCGACCCACTGCAGTGGAACCGAAGTGGGCACTGCAGTCCGAGGACGGTCAGTATGTTGAGAACGGTCTGGATGTTGACATGTTCCCCAGCGAGGAACTGCCTCCGGACAACGATACCGAGGAGACGGATGTACTAGTGTGTTAAAGACAGTTAGAGACAGTGTGACTGTGTAGTTCACCCGTGCATAAAATTGGCGTGTGATATCTCTGCGTGTGAAACAAATTTGAGCGGCATTCTGTGCGCGTATAGCCCACAGTAGTATTGTAATATACTAATCTTTTAACACACCTTTAACACAAAATTCGTATGTATTTGCAATATTCAACATGCTTTTCACACACCCAGCTAGTATCATGCATTTCAGCTCATATATACGAATATGATATGTGAACATAGTAATATTGTGTGAAGAATGCATTAAAAATGTGTGAAGAATATATGAAGGGCATATCAAAAACATGAATATTACAAAGGTGTGAGAATCATATGGAAAGGAAGGGAAACCAATGTTAATGTATGCTGAAATTTGTAGCAAACATTTTCAGTGACTAATGATGTACCGAGAGGATTCACAGCATTTATCACCTGCAATTCAGCCTATATATGAGCTGAAATTCAGCCTATATATGAGCTGAAATTCAGCCTATATATGAGGCTATATATGAGCTGAAATTCAGCCTATATATCACCTGAAATTCAGCCTATATATGAGCTGAAATTCAGCTTATATATGAGCTGAAATTCAGCCTATATATGAGGCTATATATGAGCTGAAATTCAGCCTATATATGAGCTGAAATTCAGCCTATATATGAGCTGAAATGCAGCCTATATATGAGCTGAAATTCAGCCTATATATGAGGCTATATATGAGCTGAAATGCAGCCTATATATCACCTGAAATTCAGCCTATATATGAGCTGAAATTCAGCTTATATATGAGCTGAAATTCAGCCTATATCTGAGGCTATATATGAGCTGAAATGCAGCCTACATATGTGCCTAGATATGAGCTGAAATTCAGCCTATGTATGAGGCTATATATGAGCTGAAATTCAGCCTATATATCACCTGAAATTCAGCCTATATATCACCTGCAATTCAGCCTATATATGCGCTGAAATTCAGCCTATATATGAGCTGAAATTCAGCCTATATATGAGGCTATATATGAGCTGAAATTCAGCCTATATATGAGCTGAAATTCAGCCTATATATCACCTGAAATTCAGCCTATATATCACCTGAAATTCAGCCTATATATCACCTGAAATTCAGCCTATATATGAGCTGAAGTCAGCCTATATGAGGCTATATATGAGCTGAAATGCAGCCTATATATGTGCCTAGATATGAGCTGAAATTCAGCCTATATGTGAGGCTATATATGACCTGAAATGCAGCCTATATATGTGCCTAGATATGAGCTGAAATTCAGCCTATATATGAGGCTATATATGAGCTGAAATGCAACCTATATATGTGCCTAGATATGAGCTGAAATTCAGCCTATATATGAGGCTATATATGAGCTGAAATTCAGCCTGGCCTGAATATCAGTCCGGACAGCCGCGAATATCATACGCACAAATCCGGCCACTTTGGGTTCGAAGCTGAAATTATTCAGCGAATTCGTTAAAATGTTAGGGTTCCCGACAATACGCGTGGGTGTATATGGCTTTCGCAATACGTATCTATTCATGGTGAAACTTTACGCACCACCCGAGCTCATCAGTCCGGACAGCCGCGAATATCATACGCACAAATCCGGCCACTTTGGGTTCGAAGCTGAAATTATTCAGCGAATTCGTTAAAATGTGGGGCGGCTCACATACTCTTAACGGGGTACGATTCACATTTCCTTCACATTTCCTTCACATGTCATTACCATGTGCACATTTTTTCGGTAACATGTTTTCACCATGTTATTCACATATTTTTCCCATTTTAGTGCTGCGCTAGATGAATGCGATGTGAAAGTTAATAGCATATTAAGCTGATTTTAACATACGTTAATATGGTTTTCAAATAAATTTAATTTTTGACATGTCAATAACATGTTCCCTTTTTCACTAGTGCTACAAGCAATACCCGCCTGGGTTCTTCGATGTCGTTTGGGCAAGCCCCCCCTGTAGACAGTACAGTCAAGCGCGCACCACTGGAGGACCCCCTGATCTTCCCCAGGCTGACAAAATCGTGCGACGAACATTGCAGATCATCGACTACCTGGAGCCAAAACACTGGTTCATGGAAAACCCCAGAGGTCGCTTTCCCAACGCGTTGCGGCTCCGCCCCATGATGCGCCAGCTTCCTCCCCCGCTGGTGTGTACCTACTGCATGTACGGTACGCAGTACATGAAGCCCACCTGCATATGGACGAACTCAGCACCACCCACGCCCTTGCTACGCTGCACTGCTTCGACACCATGTGCGTGCAGATGGGCAACCGGTGCTCACCCAGAAACCGCTCAGCTGGGACCTCATCCGCAGCAGACTGGAGCGGGTCAATCCGCGAGCGTATATCCCGTACCAGCACCCCTGCTGCGACAACTTTTCCGACATCTACGCCTCCGCAAGACTGAAGACCCGCTTTAGATTCCAAGCGGCACCCTCCTCCGTGAAAGTGGTGCCCTGGTAGCGGCAGGCAAGTTGTGTTCGAAGAGGAACCAGAGAACCTAAGAACTGGAAACAGGAAGGAACCAGCAAACCTACGAACTGGAACTTAGATGGGTACCTTAGCGGAGTGATCCCAGGAGGTAGACCACTCCTAAGGGGGGGAGAGTTGTGCCCGGAGGCACAGCGTGAGCCGATATGCCTATGCGTCCGTATGTGTGTCATCGGGAGTAATCTGGGATTTGCACGATGACAGTGAAATTGGGCTTGAAATCACGATGAGAATGAGTACCAGATGTCCGGGGTATGACAGTATGACAGTATGCCACTATGACACTATAGTAGTATGACAGTACTGTGGGGTGGTCATCGTGGCACTCAGTCAGACCCTCGAAGAATGGTCAGATTCGCATCGGGATCGGAAAGACAATGAAATCGAATATCAGATGTCGGGGCTATGACAGTATGACACTATGACAGTATGACAGTATGACAGTACAGTAGTATGACAGTACTGTGTGGCAGTCATCGTGTCAGTCCGTCGACGTAACATCTGAATCGAGAATGACGAATCGGAATTAGAAATGAGATCGGATCGGGAATTGAACGTTGAGCCGTAGTGTGACATCGGCTGCCGGGTGGTTGACCCTGCAACCTGAGTGACGAGTGAATAAGTAGAGCACTTGAGAAGTGTTTAGCCTTCAGAACTCGGAACCGAATTATTGTTTGTACCTCAATCTAGCCCTGATCCAGTATATTATAAAATCCGAATTGTGTACCTTTGCACGTTCAATCAAAAACATTATTCCGAGCATCTGTCGTAGTGCCCCTGGCACACATGCCTTCATTGAGGATATCCTCAGGTATTTTACATTTTGTTTGATGCATGATTCACCAACCTCCGGTTTATTATTACTGATTTGCTTGTGCGGATTGGTGGACGAGGTGTTCCTGACCCCTGCCCAGCTGAAGAAGTACCTGGTGTACGCGGAAACGCAAAAGATGCGTGGCAACGATGACCCTGGGATACAACCCGCCTGGCTCATGATGGCCGAGAAATCCCAGAGCGATGAGACCTCCGCCTTCGCAGCGACGGCTGTCGACACTGAAGATGCCAAGCCTGCTGCGGACACTGAAGACGCGGACGTGGACCCCGAGTGGACTCTCAAGTTCCAAGACTTCTGGGGCCCGGAGTATGAGAAGGAGATGACGACTGCCCTGCCGGACATCGATGGTCTGAGACACGACCCTCAAGACGAGGCCAACATTCACTTGGACCCTGAGCTGAGCAAAAAGGGGCCACCCTGTCAGCGCATCTACAAGAAGTCCGCGGAGGAACTCCGCCAACTCCAAGAACGCGTTGAGACCTTGATGTCCAAGGGTTACATACGACCCTCGTCCAGTCCATACGCAGCTCCCTGCCTGATGGTCCCCAAGCCAGGGAATCCCAAGGAGTTGCGACTGGTGATTGACTACCGACTCCTCAATCGCCAGACAGTGAAGGACAAGTACCCTCTCCCGGACATCCAGATGATGTTCGACGAGATGCAGGGTGCCAAATTCTTCTCCTCATTCGACGCGGTGGATGGCTTCTGGCAAGTCCCGATGGCCGGATGGTGTAACGTGCGAGCACACCGAGAAGATCTTCGACTTCAGCTCTTGGTTTGATGGTCACGTCTTCGATTGCCACAATATTTTGGCACAGCAGGCTTTCAAGTTCAAGAAGAACGAGCACGGCGAAGTGGGCATGCAGTACAAACAGTATTCCATTTCATCAAAATGGTTACCCGAGACTCCATTGCCAAAGCTTGTTTCTACACCCCCTGTCGCGGGCCTGGATACATCAAGCCGATTCCTTTTACCGAAGAAGGCATCGAAAAGCTTGAGCATACCTTACAGGCGTTGAAGGACATTTTGGGCACAAAGCTCACGGAGGTGCACGAAAGGTTTTGGCGCGAGGATGTCATCGAGAAACAACGCCACCTAACTGCTGGTGGAGAATGTCAAGCGCCCGCGATACCCTTCCAGCATCCCGAGAAAATCGCCATCGAGCGCAATGCCACCTTGGTTCGACTGATAGAGGCGCCCGCGTTGGCGATAGAAGCTGCCGGGGCTGCCGCCGTCCCCGCTATACTGGTGCGCATCCAACGCCGAATTGATCGAGTGCCGATAGAAGTGTACAACGGTAAACGGAAACACCAAGGTCGAGCCCAAAAGCGAGCAGAGCAGTACGTGGACAACGCCCAGTGGGAGGTCACCTACGGCCAGATGACAGTCGGCAGCTTTGCAGTGGCTCTCGCGGTGGAATCTGAAAACGACAAGTTCGCTTTCCGCGTACAACTGAAGCGAAGCGAATGGTCGGATCCGTTGTACTTGGTGAAGGTGGAGGCGCGCTATCCGTCAACTCAACAGCTGCTATATCGCTATTTCCAACCCAAAAGCACACCGACACCAAGAAGAAGCACCTCGGCAAGCAGCTTGCGAGTCACCCAGGAGCTTTCGCAGCGCCACCGGGGCACCGACCGTCTACCGAGACTTTCGATAAGAATGAAATAGTGCTGGCATGGAATGTGGATGCGAATGACCCCGAACGGAGTATACCGAACGAGCAATACGCGCAGATAGTCGTCGCTTTGCTTGCACAACAATCCAAACGCACGCGCAAGGACCTAGGTGACTTGAATGAATCGGATGATTCCGATGAAGACGAAGCTTTTGATAATTGCGTAGCGGTAGCGGTAGCACCTGAAGTGGACGCGTAAAGCAAGACGAAAAAACATGTAAATAATATGTGTATAACGTGTATATAGATTCTGAGTCAAAAGTTCTTTGTGTTTTCACTCCTCCTAGATTTCGAAAAAGTGCATTTGACCTCAATTTTGTACCATAAAACCATTAAATCTAATGCACAACCTGCACTTGCATGTTCTTGACTGTTAAAATGCGGCTTTTTAATCCTATCATGAGGTAAATAAGGCAATATCATTTTCACATGAGAATATCATTTTCATCGAATAGTGTGTTCTCCAGGAGACGTGGAAAAGACTGCTTTCACCACCCAGATGGGATCATACGAGTGGTTGGTCATGCCACAAGGGCTGCAGAACTCCCCGTCTCAATACCAACGCCGGATGCAGCGGGATCTGGGTCACCTTCCCTTCGTCCGCATTTTCATTGACGACGTGGTCGTTTTCAGCAACACCGCCGCTGAACACTACGAGCACGTCAAGCAGCTGCTCCTGACATGCAGGGAGAAGGGCGTCTTTCTGAAGAGGTCCAAGTGCTAGCTGCTGAAGAAGTCCCTGCGCTTCCTTGGCCACTGCATCTCTGCGGATGGCTGCAGACCCCAACATGATAAGGTGGCTGCAGTAAGGGACTGGCCTGAGCTGGAGACAGTTACCCACGTCAGGCAGTTCTTGGGCCTGGCGGGGTACTACCGCAGGTTCATACACTGCTTCTCCGAGATCGCTCAACCTCTCACCCGTCTGACCAAGTCAGACGTGCCCTGGGAGTGGGGTCCCATGCAGCAGTGGGCTTTCGAGGAACTGAAGAAGGCCCTCACTTCAGCACCAGTACTCGCCCTTCCCAACATCAAGGGCGCCGCGGACGGTACAGCACCTTTCGTGGTGCAGACGGACGCCAGCGGCATCGCCCTTGGGGGAGTACTGATGCAGGACAATGGGGATGGCCTCGGCCTACGCGTGATAGCGTACGAGAGCCGTCAGTTCTCAGCCGCCGAGCAGAACTACCACACCGGTGAATGAGAACTAGGTGCCCTGCACCACTGTACCACGGTCACCTGGCGACACTATCTCGTTTTTACCAACTTCCGCATTCAAGGCGATCACCGCCCCCTTGAATGGCTGATGGAACCTGGTAGGGAGCTCAGCCGCAGGCAGGCGCGCTGGTATATGGATCTCGTGGAGGTGGGGGTTCCGCGTATGGAGTGCATCAAAGGGGCGCTACTGCTGGTACCCGACGCCCTGTCTAGACGACCTGACTTCAAAGACAAGGACGTCCGCGAGGGTTTGAAGGAAGCAGGAGTGATCGACCCCACCTCGGACCTGCCGAAGGACCCGCTGGCAAATCTGGAGTCTGAGTGCTTCTCCAGCGCGCCACCCGCAGCCCATCCACACTGGGCCCATACGGTTGACTGCTGGCTTTCAGCGGTAGAGACCCTCTCCATGGCGGAGCAGGCCATGGGTTTGGGGGAGACCATCGCCCTCGTTAACCCGGAGCTCTATGAAAGGGCGAAGGGGGATGACTTCGACTTCGACATGCCTGATTGGCCCGAAGCCAAAGGTGGGAAGCCGACGGAACCCACATGTGACCCCCCTGACCAAGCCTCACCTCACCTGAGGATGACGAGAAGCATGTCGCGGATACAAGCAGCGGTGACTGGAAAGGCTTCTGCGACCCCAGCACCTCCACAGTCAGCACTGCGGAAGTCGCAAACGCCTACGCCCCGGGCTGATGCATCGATAGTGCCTGCTGACAAGGCACCAGCGAGCTCACCACCCCCAAGGAAAGTACTCCATCAGTCAGTGCCATCAGCGACTCTTTCCCCACGAAAGCGACGAGATCGTCTCCCGGAGGACCGTCCCGCAGAACTGGCGCGTTCGCGCACACAACTCCCTTGGGAGGTGTAGATTCTCCGCTTTTGCCATCAACGTCCGCAGACCAGGAGAGATAGTGAACCGAGGAGTGGACCTCCAGGAGGTAAGGAGAGCGGTCGTTGCTGCCGTCAGGATTAGCGGCAGCACCCGGAAGTCACACAAGGGCCTTATGAAGTCAAGTACGGCACCTCTGAGTTCCGCAGCCTCCGGTGGGAGCTGGGCAAACCGGTTTGCTCCCCTCTCGTCCTCATCGGAGGAGGAGCATCCCGTGGAACCCCCAAGGCCCATGACTCAGGCGCCTAGACCGAGCGGCCCCAGTCGCCTAGTGTCTTGCACCAGGAAGCCCGGTCGAGCACCCTCGGCCCCGCACCCCGGTCCGACTTCCTCAGATGACAGCTCACACGCGTCGTCGTCCCCGGAGTCCACCTGGAGCAGGAACAGTCAGGACCTGCAAGAGCTAAAGGAAGCCTTGCAGAAGGAGTCTCAAGCTCGGGAGGCAGCTGCCGAGGCTCGCATGGAGCAGCTGTCTCGGCAACTCCAAGAGAGTCAAAGAGCTGCCGAGGAGCGCAGGGTCTCCGAGCAGCGCGCTGCCGAGAAGCGTAGAGTCTCCGAGCAACGCGCTGCCGAAGAGCGCTGGGCCGCAGACCGGCTAGCTGCAGAAGCTCGGGAGACTGCCAGGCAGTTGGCTGTCGACGAGAGCGTCGCTCAGCAGATAGCTACTGACGAGCGGCGGGCAGCGGATCGGAGGTCAGCCAAGGCCCAGTTAGAGGAAAAGCTGCAGGCGGTCATAGAGTCACACGTCCAGAGGCTCGCCCTGGTTCAGGCTTCGCCCTCGGGGCCCGCAGAGTCAGACGCTCGAGGGCCCGCAGCGGCAGTGTCGAGTCCGGTTCAGGAGACGCCCATCTCCCGAGAGGGACACGAGCTGGTAGAGCCGGCTTCCGTCGTCACCTGTGACGTCGAGAACCGTGGCGTTCATAGCCCGCCGGAGGAGACATACGCGGGTGTGGCAGTGCAACCGCCGCACACATGGGACTTTGTTTCCCTCCCAGTGAAAGTCTGCGCCGCCCTCCGTGAAACCGTGGTCGCGCATGGCAAACAGGGGGTCGACGCCCAGTTCCTGTTTTACGACGCTGCCCGTAGGTATCGCTCCCTTGGTCAGGTCGCTGGGTGCGTGCATCCTACCAGTCAGATCAGGAAGTGCCTGAAGACAAGGGTCTCGGACAATGACAGAGTCCTCGGGTCCCAGGTGGTTCACAGTCTCACGGCGGCCTTGGCGACCGTCACAGAGAACTGTGCTCGTTGCGGGTGCGGGCACGCGGAGAGTCCGGTGCAGATGTGGACGTGTCAGGTGGGCACTAAGAGAAGTGCAGTGGCGCTCCTGAAGACTGTGTACCTGCCGATGTGTGGGTTTTGCTCCGCGGACGTGTGGCCCGGTGCTTTCGACAGCTTTCCGGTGGTGTCACCGCCTCCGCTTGCTGCTGCGACGGACACACCAGGAGACGGGGGGGGATGGTCCCTCAACCTGAGCACTCGGAGCCAAACGAGTCCCCGGAGGAGTCCAGGGGAGACGGTGTCGGCAGTCATGGAGGACCCGGAGGCTCGGGGGGTGATGATCCTGGAGGGCCAGGAGGACCGGGGGTCCTGGCGGAGGTCCTGGCGGCGATCCGGGTGAGGACGGGGATGGCGACAGCCATTTCACCTTCCGTACCGAGTCCTCTCGCTACGTCCGGGAACGACGCTTCGCGAGCCGAAAGGACGAGCAGCACGCCCTTAAGGAAGCCCTCAAAGCCGTGGAAAAGGTGGTGGACAAATACCACAAGGAGGTGGAGGGGTCGTCCCACGTCTTTGGCCGGCTCCTTCGGTTTGTCCGACAAGTCAGAGAGGTTCGGGAGTTGGAGCCAGTGCGCTACGCCATGGAGATGGTGCGTCTGGGCACGCTGGCGGGCGGGAGTGAGGAGCCGGTGTTGTCAGACCACTCCCTGCTGTCGGAAGTGGCCAGACACTGCTTCGGCTCACTGAGCTCCGAGTACCGCGAGCTTTCTTCGGTGTTGAAGGAAGCCCGGGACGGTAAGAGCCTCACCCTGGACGTGATAGTGGTCCCCTTAGCGCGGCTAGTGATGCCCGACAAAGGGGAGATGGCGTCGATTGGTCCGTTCCTGCGTCGCGTGCGTCAGAGTCAGGACAGACAGTCTCGCACGGTCCGCGAGTTCTGGGATGGAGTGCACCTCGCGCACGACATCGTGAGCATGCTGGCTATCCACGAGCTCACCACTCCTGTGCCAGAGGAGGAGCTGTTGGACATATTCTTTACTGGGCTGATACCAGAGGTAAGGAGGAGAGTTTTCCTTATAGCCGAGAGGCAAAACTCTTCGGTCCTGACTCTGAGCAGGACAGCCAGTAAAGACCGCCACAAACTCCTGACTTGGGCCATAGAGGCTGAGCGGGAGTTACGGCAGAGCCAGGATAAGACGAGCCGCTCGATCCAGCTGCTAGCCCACGTGGATGTCACAGAGGAGTTGCTGGCTATGGCGACGTCCGCTGGCACTCCGACACCCACGGGGCAGCGACTCGGGTCCCCGGAGTACGAGGGTTGCCGTCTGTGCAAGGGCATGGACCATTACGCCCGCGACTGTCCGCAGGCAAAGCAGCGCCCAAAAGAGTGGGCCAAGAGCCTCCTGGAGGACACCCTGGCGTTAATAGGGGACGATTTGATGGTAGAGAAGAAGCTTTGGCTGCCATTGGACTGGATTTTGTCCCGGAGGACGCTCCCCAGCCCGGGGCGCCCTCCCCGCAGTAAAGGGCGCGAGCCCCGTCACAGCGGGGTCAGGGGGACAGAAGGGCCCCGCGCCGGCGTCCACAGCGATGCAGGTGTTGCGTGATAGGTGGAGAAGGTGCGGGAGGCATCTTAGTAGCAGCGCTAGGCGCCACCTCGGGAACCAGAGTCAGGTCAGGGAGTGTGAACAGGGAGATTTGGGCATGCTAGCCGCCACCCGCACAGGAAACCCAGAGCCTCCTGAGCGGGAACAGGTCGAGCAACGCATCCAGAGAGAGCAGGCGAACTTCTGGAAGCCCGCCAGAACCCCAGCGACCGCCTCGGTTCCGCGTCCCGAGGAGCCATGGGAGCTGCTCTGCTGGATCACTGGCGCGGACACCCGGGATAAAAACCGGTCAAGCGCCACACAGTTGAGCCACGGGCAATCTACCTACAGCACTTGGAGAACCAGGGGTCGGACGTTGCGAGAGTTCGCGGGCACTGGAAGTTCAGGGCTCAGCGTTTACCCCCCAGAGTTAGATAATCCTTTAAGGCCCAGCAGCCAGGTGCTCGCCTGCGCCCCGCCATTAGGGCGCTAGAAAGGTATCTGGAGCTGGAAGAGTCAGAGGTCCGACCGGTCAAGTCCCTTGCGCTTTGGAGAGCAGGGCACAGGCGAGTGAGGAAGAACCCGCTTGGTCCTACAACTAGTAAGCCCCAGTTGAATCGAGAAGAGTTAGATAAGCGCCTGAAGCGGCTCGTCAGGGTACGTGAATTCAACCGCCGACGCCGAGCCATTTTTGATCAGGAGTTTGGACGGTTCGTTCGCGTAGCCAAGCCCAAGCCCGTCGAGGGAAAAGAACTCTCACCACCAGAGAGAACTTCGAAGCCCAGTCGGCCGTGGTTGACCAGAAGCAGGGCTCGCCAGGCTTTGGGTCCGAAACGTAGACCATGGCTGTCTCCTGAAGACAAGGCGCTTCGAGCCTCTCGATTGCAACACAGATACGAGTTGGAGGATAGGGAACCGACTTCTACCACAACAGAACGCCATGCGGACTTCCACGCCTTCGTGCAGGAGGAGTTGGATAGGGAAAATAGGGAACTTCAGCAGGACAATGAGCTGATGCACCGGGACGAGCAGGTCAGAAAGCACATAGCGGCTAAACTGGCTGCAGCGTCAGTCCAGGTCGCGGTTTCCCCTCTAGACTTCCCGGAGCGAAGTGCAGTTCAGAAGGCAGTCGCCATCGGCCTTCTAGCTGACGCGTGCACTTACTTCCTCCCGGACTCTGACTCCGACGCGGAAGGAGGAACGTCAGTCACCCGCCTGGACTGCATAATGCAGGACGGCGATATCAGTCCGAGCTGGTGTGAGTCCCTGGCAGCGGTATCCTCGATGGGAGCGCGCCCGAGGAGTTTTGACAGGCACAGTCGCACACCGACGTTACTGTTGTTTTGGGCCTGGATCGCGGGCGTCAGAGTCAAGGTGTTGGTGGATTCAGGAGCGTCCACCAACATTATTGCGAAGAGTACATTGCAGAAGCTCACCGGCGTCAAGCCGGTGCGCCACGAGCAAGCCATGCGAGTTCGAGTGGCTGACGGCACCACGTACATCTGGAAAATGGCGAGGCGATCCGGGATCGCTCTTTTTGTGATCCGGAACGGGATCGATCCCGGGAGGGAAGTTTCTTACGGGATCGTTCCGGTTTCGGCGAAATTACACGATCGTAGAGGGTACGCTCCAGGTACGGGAACGATCTTGGAACGCTCCAGGTATGGGAACGATCCTGGAACGCTCCAGGTATGGGAACGATCCTGGAACGCTCCAGGTACGGGAACGATCTTGGAACGCTCTAGGTACAGGAACGATCTCGAGGTACGGGAGGGAACGCCGCAGGAACAGGAACGGTGGAAGGACAGGTGTGATATGCTCAAGATGTATGCAAGCATTCAAAGAAAGTGTATCATGCACCACACATAAAAAAGATCACAAGGCTAGAGGTAAAGGAGGCAACTTTTCAAATGTGTATATACAAATACAAAAAGAAAATACACCATACAATACACTAGGTACTTCATTTGTATGTACTCGTAATGTTTCCATTATCAACTATCACTGAGTAGTAAAGTCTTCTTCTTCCTCATCTATACTTCCCACTCCTACTGTGTTTTGGTGCTGAAGAATTTCTGTTAAAGTTGCAGGCCACTTGGCTGACTGCGCGAGCTTCACACGTGAGTGTAGCATATTCCATCTTTTTACTTGGGTAAAAATTCTTGAGTACTCCTTGCTCAAGGTATTTGGTACCTCAGTCTGCACGTCGAAAGTGCCAAAGTGAGTACTAGTTGAAAAAAGGTGTACTCTAACCAAGCAAAAGTACCAAGGAAATGCATACTTACCACAGCTTGTGACTTTGTGGATGAGTTCTCATTTATCTCATACTCGATGGCCCAATCTTTTAAGCTTGGGCCAAGGAGTGCCTTTTCAACACACATTACAGCGAAAGTTAGAGTTTGGCGTGTGATACACCCATCGAAGTTTTGATCTTTCTTTCCGAACACTTTCTTCAAAATAGACCCAAATAGGTCGTTTCCACACTGGTCGACCTGGGGGTGTTCAGCTGAAGGTGCGCTCTTTCTCCACCACGCACCTGTGTGAGTAATAATAAAAGTGAGTATAAACCAAACGAACCATAGAAAGGACTAGAGAAAATAAAGATAGCTGGAATAGTTACATACTTTGTATGTACGCCTTCTATGTTATAGTTGTATACCCGGTCCTTGCCAACACCACTAAACGCCTCTGGGTAAGCTTGGATGGTCCCTGCAAATAGTTTTTGCTGTAGCTTGCTGCGCGAGTTCACCCAGACCGAGTTCTTGAGCTGTACATTCAACCCACCTCACTTTTTTACCACGCACTTCTTTTATTTTTGCAAAAAGTTAAGTTAAGAGGCCTTACCGCTTTCTTGGTGAGATTCCAGCCGTGGCAGTCTTTTTCTTTTCCTTGTCCTTCCGTTTCCACGCTATACAATATCCTCATGCACTCACCGATAGTGGTGTCTCCAAAATAATAGCCCTCTGGACCATTTGCCATAGCGTAGCTTACCACTGCGCGAATATTTCCTTCCTGAGCACACCTTTCACCCACGCATGTTATACCAGAAACACTCTTTTTCGCACAAGCATAGCACACGCACGCAGATAGACACTTATCGTGGCATAGGCATAACACAACAAACATACACAGATACACACATCTTCAAGCACACGCACAGCACACACGCACAGCACACACACACACAGATACACTCATATCCTAGCACAGGCATAGCACACGCACAGAGAGGTACACACATATCCTAGCATAGGCATAACACAATAGGCACACACATATACACACCTATTCTAGCACAAGCATAGCACACACACACAAAGAAAAACACATATCCTGGCATAGGCATAAGAGGCCTACAGATACACACATATCCTAGCATAGGCAAAAGAGGCCTATGCTAGAATATGTGTGTGCCTGTTGTGTTATGCCTATGCCAGATATGTGTCTATCTTTGTGTGCGTGTGCTATGCGTATGCCAAAATATGTGTGCGTCTCTCTATGCGTGTGTTATGCATAACACACGCACAGACATATTCTAGCATATCTTGGCATACGCATAGCACGCGCACAGAGATACACACATATCCTAGCACAGGCATAACACAACAGGCATACACATATATACACACATATTCCAGCACAGGCATAGCACACGAACACAAATACACACATATCATAGCACAACCATAGCACACGCAAAGAGGTACACACATATCCTAGCACAGGCTTAACACTCGCACACAAAGATACACACATATCTTACCACAGGCATAGCATACGCACACGCACACAAAGATACTCACATATCCTAGCAAAGGCATAACACTAGCACACAAAGATACACATATATCCTACCACAGGCATAGCACACGCACACGCACACGCACACAAAGATGCTCACATATCCTAGCAAAGGCATAACACACGCACACAGAGATACACACCTATCCTAGCAGAGGCATAACACTAGCACACAAAGATACACATATATCCTACCACAGGCATAGCACACGCACACGCAAACGCACACAAAGATACTCACATATCCTAGCAAAGGCATAACACACGCACACAGAGATACACACCTATCCTAGCAGAGGCATAACACTAGCACAGAGATACACACCTATCCTAGCACAAGCATAACACTAGCACAGAGATACACACATATCCTATCACAGGCATAACACACACACAAAGATACACACATATCCTAGCACAGACATAACAGTGGTACAGAGATACACATATATCCTACCACAGGCATAGCACACGCACAGAGAGGTACACACATATCCTAGCATAGGCATAACACAACAGGCACACACATACACACACATATTCTAGCACAAGCATAGCACACGCACACAAAGAAACACACATATCCTGGCATAGGCATAAGAGGCCTACAGATACACACATATCCTAGCATAGGCAAAAGAGGCCTATGCTAGAATATGTGTGTGCCTGTTGTGTTATGCCTATGCCAGGATATGTGTCTATCTTTGTGTGCGTGTGCTATGCGTATGCCAAAATACGTGTGCGTCTCTCTATGCGTGTGTTATGCATAACACACGCACGGACATATTCTAGCATATCTTGGCATACGCATAGCACGCGCACAGAGATACACACATATCCTAGCACAGGCATAGCACAACAGGCATACACAGATATACTAAGGGGCGTAACCGGTTGACCCGAGGTCCAACTGGTTTGAAGTGATTAGTGCAAATTAATTAACTGGTTGGGGTTAGTTAGTTAATAACTAAAAAATTGATTAGCTAGCTACAATTGGTTAATTACTTTTATTGCACTAGTTAATTGGTGGTTTAACTGGTTACAACCAATATTGAGTATGGGGATACAGCGGCATTAAATGTTGCTCATTCGAGGTCAAACTCGTCGACCCATTCGGATATACATATTATTTGTGTCAGATGTCATCATTACTCTCTGGCAACCTGAGATACTTACTTACTTGTGAGGTGCTTTTAAGTGAGAGTGAGAGGACAAGCTGAGGGGGGGCTGAGGGGTCAACCGGTATGTGGTGTAGACACCAAAGGCATGCACAAACGTATTTCAGAAGAGAATAATACATGCATATTTATATTACTTTTCTAATGTTTTCTAACACACGACCCGGGGTTTTCTGGGCGATCCTCTGCGTCGTTCTGTCTCTTGTAGTGACTGGTAACGAGAGTGCAGAGCATGTGCCAGGGCAGGCTGCTATGGTGTCAAGCGGAGCCTTCACCCTTCTAAGTGCTGAGGAGAGGCCTATACTAGCTTGCTCAGTGATTTCTATGTTCTGACTCTAACACCCTATGAGTGCCATAGTGCACTTGCACATTCTACTTATGCCTCCGCCACATCAGTCGCCTCGGTCACGCCCTTGGCATCCACCTCTGGAACAGATGACTGCCAAGGATTGTAGTTGACCGCGCACATCAAGGTTTCTTGAATGGTCTCGGACTTCATGGTCTGGGCGTCCTTGCCATGCATCTTCCCAGCACCAGAGAAAAGCCGCTCCACACCAGCCGATGATGCAGGCCGGCCGTGGAATTGGCGCCACATCATGCAGACGCGTGGGAACTTCTTCTCGTTCTCGAACCACCATTCAAGGATAGCAGTGTCCACCGGCGCCTGCTTCAGTTCCAGATACTTTTCAAGCTGCTTCACACTTTCAGTGTGAGGATCATCCTCATCATCGGCTTCCGCCTCCAAAAGGGTCGGCATGCATGTCATCGTCGTCACTCGCATCGCCCTCGGAGTCACTGTCGCACAGTAGGGAATGCTTGCGCTTGCTACCCACGGCGGCTGGGGGAGCTGCTTGGGCTTTGGGAGTGGTGAGGGGAACGGCGTAGTGTGCCAAGTACTCCTCTCGCACCGACTGCAAGACCTTAGCCTTGTCGTAGTTCTCAGAACCCTTGAACTTGAAGCGGTTGAAGCGAGGGTCTAGCACGGTACTGATAGCCAACTTCCTGAACCTCTCGATCTTGCGCGTAGTACGCGTTGCAGCTGCATCGGTAGCTCCCTCCACCGGCTCGGCTTGCAACTCGGTGACCCACCGCTCAAAGAGGTCCGCGTGCACCTTCTGCCTCCCGACACGCACCGGCTTAGATAGCTTGTGCGCCGGCACCACCGTGTCGCCCACTTTCACAGCCTTGGTATCCTCGAGCTTGATGATGACCTTGTTCACCAACGGAAGAATCATGCCTGCACATCGCAAAAGCACACGATGTTAATGACGGCTCAAGTGGCTCGGGGCGTTAGGCTACAAGTGTCTAGGTTATTTTGAGGGGAGGCTGAGCTGATGGGAGACCGAGCTGAGGGG
>LGRX02000974.1:0-25698 GCA_001247695.2 Cymbomonas tetramitiformis
AAACCCTAGATACCAGACTGGCCAAGAAACCCTAGATACCAGACTGGCCAAGAAACCCTAGATTTCCTCTTTGCTGCAACACACAAATATATGCCAAAAGGCTACACTGCTATACTTTTTAATAAAGTTCATGTCCAACAGCTTGCTGGTTGCATGAATCACATTTTAGTGAAAAGTCCATGGTCTGCCGGCACTGTATAAGTTACCGGTCAGACTTAACACAAAAGGTTTACAGAGTCAACTGGGATTGGGAGTGGAGGGAATCAGCAAAAGGAACAGAGCTGTGGCCACGTCCGTTCGTGTCCATTATATACATTGCCACAGTCTAGGAACCGTCACTGTCACTACTGTGCCAACGTGTCACTGGTCAGTGATTTTTTCGAGGCAGACTAAACCACTAAAATTACACTGCATTCCAATTTACACATTTCCTCTTTGCTGCAACACACAAATATGCCATGATCAGAGATGATTTTGGTGCACTGCTTGAAATCCACCCACAGCACTCTACGGTGCCATCCACCCGAAGAAGTGCTTCATGTACTCGTCGGGGACGGCCGTGGGGTCGATGTAACGGTGCACAGCACTAGAGGTCTGAGCCCAGCCTCCGAAGAAGCAGACCCTCTCCAGCATCGTGCCGACAGCTCGGGCTGCAGTGGCTGCACCCTTCCTCGTGCTGTGTGCCGTAAAATGCCCTCCCTCCGGGGGGATGCATCCCAACCAGCCGAGGGCTAGTTGGATCCACTCGTTGGCCAACGAGGCTCCCTCAAAGGGCCCTCGTTCACCCGGCAGCTTCCAGTAGCTACCGGGCACATTTTCTGTCGGAGTTCTCGAAGAAGTCGACTTCTCCCAAGCTAGGTCCCGATGGACCTGCCAGTTTTCGAGGGCCTCCCGGAGCCCTGTCACCCCTGTCCAGGGGATCTGCAGCCGCCGTTTCACCTGGTGATGACGCCTGCCTTTTCCCTTCAGCAACACTACCGACAGCACGTTCTCTGTCGAGCAGATGTGCTCCCGTTGCATTGCCACACCTGTGTCCGGTCTGCCGAACGTGACGTAGGCGAAGACCGTGTAGACACAGGCTCTCAGGAGCCGTAGCTCGTCTAAGGTCGTCGGCTTCATTGTCGTTGCTGCCTGCTGTGCTGCCCACACGTGCTGCGCCGGCAGATAAGTTCTCTCCGTGAGAACCTCATTCTTGACCACCTGCTGATCTGCCTGGAGCACGGCCATGCCCTTAACTGCACGGACCACACTCCTGCCTTTTGCCGGTGCCTCGAACTGAAGGTCTTCATGGTAGTTGTTGATCGCTGAGAGGTACGGTTGTAAGGATGACGACTTGATCGTCTTGTTCTTGAGTAAAAAGGACAGGTAGAGTAGGACCGTGGCCGTAGTAGCCGGCAGCCACTCCCGTCCTTCCTCCTAACAAAACAACACGAACTTCCGTACCTTCGGATCGTAGTTGCCCTTGGTCGTGGGCTGCAGCGCCGCCTGCTGCATCTGCACCGCCAGATCGGTGTGCTCGGAAGTTCCGAGCTCTGTCTTCCAACGAAGACAGACAGCCTGCTGCAGAAATCCAGGCTTTCGTACCTATTCTGCGACGACAGGGGGGTCCGATGTCCCCACACTGTCCGTCAGCAAAATATCCTTCTCACCGAAGATATTTTTCACGTTGACGGGAGGCTCAACGTCGCCGATGATCTCGTACCGTTCGTTGGCAAGGTCCACCACCTCTTTGTCACCGTCGTCGTACACGATGTTCGCAAAGCCGTCCTCGTCGAAGAGAGCCACCGCACCCGGGTACCAGGCGTCGTCAAGCTCCCAGTAAATCTTCAGTTTTGTTCCAACCGGAACCACGTAGCTGCTGTTGCTCACTGCTTCGGGAGGATGTGGAACATGATCGCGTCGCACTTCGACGTCCCCAGCGGCTGCGAACCTCCGAGTCTGCTCGGGACAAAGAGGTCCCTCCTGCGAGGAATGATCACCACCTCGTCCGCTAGCTGCTCCAGCTCCCGGAACCAAGATTGGCCCGGCCAGTACGGTGCCACCACCGTGGCCGCCACGTTTTCTTCCCGGATCTTTTGAGCCACCTCGTCGAGGAGGGCCCACGGAGGGTTCACCCAGTTGATTTCCCCTCTCCAGTCGTACGCAAGGCTGTCCACACCCTCGCAGCGAGGATCGTGCCACCCCGCAAAATATCTCGGCAGCTGCGCCGAGATCTCCGACGCGAAGCGATCCACCGTGTGCGGGCCCCAAGCGTTGTCGGCCCACTCGAACCAACGACGGTTGAGTCGCCAGTCGTCGATGTCTTCGCACCTGGACAGCCTGTCCGCCCACTCGTTGGCCTCGCTGCGGATGTACCGGGCCTGCAACTCGATGTCGTGCAGATCCAGCAGCAGCCAGAGCTTCCGCATCCTCCGCATCAGCTCGGGGTTTCGCGACGTGAAGTGCGATAACATCGCCACCACCGCTTGGTTGTCGCAGTAGAGTCTCACCACCTTGCCCTCCAGCTCGCGCATGAAAGACTGCACGGTCTTGAATACCGCCTCCAGCTCGAGGTGCGTGATGTGCAAGTGCCGGAGCTCGTCCGGCCAGAATCCCCTCGCCTCCTTGTCGAGGTTCAAGACACCGCCCCACGCTCGCAACGAGCTGTCCGTGTGGAGCTTCGCCCTCGTCGGACTTCTCCAGATTTTTCGCCCATTCCACCGGCTCATCACCGGCAGTCGGGCCCACCAACTCAGGTCGTGGAAGGCCTGTTGCGTCAGCTTCACCTTCGCCCCCCAGCTCCGCTTGGTCGACAGCACGAAATACAGCTCGCGCAAGTACAGTCTTGCCGCCGGCACCGCAAGGTAAACCGACTGACACAGGCCGTTGAACGCCGCCAGTCTTCTCGCCAATAACCACCTCCGATCTCGCAACGCGGTGCAAATGATGTCCTTCGCTTGGGCGTGGATCTTGGCGACTCTCGCTGCCGTCACCCGGAACAGACCATCTCGCAAATCCACCTCCAGACCGAGGTGTTCGATAAGTTGTCCCGGTTCCCACTGCCCTTTCTTCTCGTTTCGGGTGAGCCCCAGCCTCGCCAGCACTCGCTGCACACGTTCTCGTTGGACAAAGGCCTCCTCTCTCGTCTTCGCGATGATCAGGAAGTCGTCCATGTACGGGAGAACCCGTACTCCTCGGCGTCGTAGTTCTTGATGTACACCCCCAGCTCGGCGACGTACTTCGTAACGGGGCGTCGCCACCCGTCCGTCCTTGAGCTTCAGCAGCTCTCGACGATCCTCCGCTGCACCTGGTGAGCGAAGGGCCTCCACCATCACCTTCATGAACCTAACAAAGATTCTCGGTGCGTCAGACCACCCGAAAGGCAAGGCTGAAAACTGGAATAGTTGCCCCTGCAGGTCGAACTGCATGTACTTCTGAAAGTCAGGGTCTATTCCAACCGCGTGGTAGCCGTCCTGGAGATCAAAGCTGAAGCACCAATCGCCCGGCTCCGCTAGCCTGCGTAACTTCTTCAGAGTCTCCATTTTCACTTTAGACTTCACACAGAAACTGTTCAGCCATCTCATGTCAACGATCAGACGCCACTTGTTCGCGCCTGGTTTCTTCACCAAGAACACCCGAGAGACGTGCTCTCTCTTCGTTGCTCTTCTCCAAGCACCGGACCCCAGCGCCCTCTTGATTTCCTCGTTCAGCCAGATCTGCTGCTGAGGAGTTGCGTCGCGTAGCGACACACCATGGTCGAACCTCAAAGGAGGTCGACGAAGCCAACGCATCTTGGCTCCCCTGGAGATCCATTGAAGGACCTCCGCATTAGCGCCCGCCGCGCGCCAAGCCCCCTTCCTGCGCCGCACTTTCGCTTGAATAGTGCGGTCTTTCTATCCGACGCCCAGAGGCGGATGCGCCGGACAGGGGCGTGCCACGCACATCCCTAGGCGTCAGCCGCGGCTCCGCCCGTTGGCTTGCCGCGACCCTTACCTTTGCCCTTTCCTCCAGCGGGACTGTGCTCCTTCTTGTCGTCGCTCCAGCGCTGACCTCGCCCGCCCCCTTTCGCATTCCCCGTCTCCACCTGCGCGGCGTGCTTCATGTTAGCGAACATGGCGGCCTTGTTCTTCCCTTTGTCGAACTCCACGAGGTACTCCTTCAGGAGGGTGTCGGTGACGAGGCCCTCCGTGCTGTTGTAGACGCAATCCTCGACGAACTTGAGCCTCGCCCTGAGGGAGTCAGCGTCAGATTTGCTGACCCCCTCCCCGTCGATGCTCGCCCTCAACTGCAGGACCGAGAAACGGCCGCAGAGGAGGGTGTAGACGCCGCTGATGGAGTTCTCGAGACACACCAAGCGGTTGTACAGCTCGTTCTTCTCCAAGTCGTCGAACTCGCTGACGATGGCCTCGGTGTGACTGCGGAAGTCGTGGAAGTACGACAGGGCCGGCGCAAGAACGGCGTACTCGTACTTCATGGACGAGGCCGATTTCTTGCTGAGGGAGTCGTAAGACTTGTCGCCGTACATTGCGTACATCTGGGGCATATCGCTCTCCAGATTTTTCGGCCGGGTAGGGAACGGGTTGTCGAGACTCTCCGGAACGTACCGCAGTTTCTTGCGACGTTCGATCTCGGCCTCAGCCCCTTTCTTGATCGTCGGGGTACTGGGTGGGGGGGAAACAGTCTTGGAGGCTGCCACCTCTGCTGAGAGGCTGGCGATTTGCTCCGACATTGTTTCAATCAACTTCTGCTGCTGTTGCTGCTGAAGTTGCTGCTGCAGTTGCTGCTGCAGTTGCTGCTGTTGCTGCATTGTCTGCTGTTGCCTCATCATTTCCATCATTAGACCCGACGTGTCGATGGGTACAGTCGGTGATGGGGTGGTTGGCTCTGCCACATCCGTGTCGACAACTGAAATCAACGGACTGGCCCGACATGGGTTCGGGGTCAGGGGGTCAGTTCCCAGTACTGGGAAGTCTGCCTGAGTTAAGAGAGCTTCGCGAATAGCACTTTCGCGTGTTCCTACCATTTTTGGGTTGGTATCAAGTTGAAGTACTCACTAAGAAACTGAAACCGAGTAATAAAAGAGAGTTGTTAGTCAAAAAAGCAGTGTGCCTCACAGAAAATACTCAGTTGAATATTTTCGTGTCGTTTCTTTTGCAATCAGCAAAAGGAACAGAGCTGTGGCCACGTCCGTTCGTGTCCATTATATACATTGCCACAGTCTCGGAACCGTCACTGTCACTACTGTGCCAACGTGTCACTGGTCAGTGATTTTTTCGAGGCAGACTAAACCACTAAAATTACACTGCATTCCAATTTACACATACCAGACTGGCCAAAAAACCCTAGATACCAGACTGGCCAAGAAACCCTAGATACCAGACTGGCCAGAGAAACCCTAGATACCAGACTGGCCAAGAAACCCTAGATACCAGTCTGGCCAAGAAACCCTAGATACCAGTCTGGCCAAGAAACCCTAGATACCAGACTGGCCAAGAAACCCTAGATACCAGACTGGCCAAGGAACCCTAGATACCAGACTGGCCAAGAAACCCTGGATACCAGACTGGCCAGGAAACCCTAGATACCAGACTGGCCAAGAAACCCTAGATACCAGACTGGCCAAGAAACCCTAGATATCAGACTGGCCAAGAAACCCTAGATACCAGACTGGCCAAGAAACCCTAGATACCAGACTGGCCAAGAAACCCTAGATACCAGTCTGGCCAAGAAACCCTAGATACCAGACTGGCCAAGAAATGGTTAAATTGGAGCTTGCGAAAATCTAGTGGTTTCTGCCACGTGTGAATCTCACTGTAGTTACCTAGAACGAGCTCGACAGTCGTCACACGACGGTTCGAGACTCGTGACCAGGCAATCCGAAACTGACTTAGTTTCCGAAACCGACCATCGGTTTAGCTCTGTTCCTTTTGCCTTCCGGAAAAGGAACTTCACGAAAATATTTTACTAAGTATTTTCTGTGCGGCACACTGCAAATTTAAACACGCTTTCACTCCACTACAGGGTAAAGATTAACTAGTAATCCTCACCGAATCAATCCAGATATGGCTGAACACGGTGACGCGGGCAAGGCAGGCAAGTCAGGGGAGGGTCCCACACCCGTCCCAATGCCTGCTGTGCCCGAACTCACAGCCGAACAAGTCGAGAAGAAAGAAGATGCTCGGGGGAAAAGCTGTTCAGCGACGATGGGCTGTGAGGAGGCGCGAAGGTGGACTTCACCGAGGAGCGGACCAGGCTGGGGCGAGGGTTCTGCCGTACATGGACGACTTCATGGTGATCACGAAGACAAGAGACGAGGCCTACTTTCAGCGAGATCGCGTTACTCGTCTTCTATCTCGACTCGGGCTGAGTCGAAACGAGAAGAAGGGAGTTTGGGAGCCGACGCAAGTGGCCGTGCACCTGGGGCTGGAGGTGGACTTGAAGGACGGGCTGTTCCGAGTGACGGAGGATCGTCTACAGAAAATCCACGTGAAAGCCAAGGGGCTGATCTGTCGAGCTGCTCGAGAGAAGCGATGGGTGCAAGCTCGGGAGCTGGCGGGGTTCAACGGCCTCTGTCAGTCAGTGTATCTGGCGGTACCAGCGGCGAGGCTGTACCTCCGCGAGCTCTATTTCGTCCTGGGAAAGAAGAAGAGCTGGGGATCCAAGGTGAAGCTGACAAGGCAAGCCTGGGGAGACCTGGAATGGTGGGCGCGACTGCCGGCGACGAGCCGGTGGAACGGGCGCAAGATCTGGAGAAGCCCGACGAGGGCGAAGTTGCACACGGACTCCTCGATGTACGCCTGGGGAGGTGTGCTCAACCTGAAGAAGGAAGCGAGGGGCTTCTGGTCGGACGAGCTCAGGGAGTGCCACATCACGCACTTGGAGCTCGAGGCCGTGCACAAGACGGTGAGATCCTTCCTGACCGAGCTGGAAGGGAAGGTCGTGCGGCTTTACTGCGACAACTAGGCGGTGGTGGCGATGCTTTCGCACTTCACGTCGCGGAATCCCGAGCTAATGAGGAGGATGAGGAGACTCTGGAAGCTGCTGGACCTGCACGACATCGAGTTGCAAGCCCGGTACATCCGCAGCGAGGCGAACGAGTGGGCAGATCGTCTGTCCAGGGACAAAGACTTAGACGACTGGAGGATCAACCGCAAGTGGTTCGACTACGCCGAGACAGCTTGGGGCAAGCACACGGTGGACCGCTTCGCTTCGGAGCTATCTCGGCAAGTCGCGAGGTACTACAGCGGGTGGCACGATCCGGAGTGCGAGGGCGTGGATTCGCTGGCGTACGACTGGCGGGGAGAGACCAACTGGGTCAACCCGCCGTGGCGGCTACTGGACGAGGTGGCCCACAAGTTGCGGGAAGAAGGAGCAGCAGCAACGGTGGTGGCGCCCTACTGGCCAGGGCAAGCGTGGTTCCGAGAGCTGGAGGCGCTGTCAGCCGAGGTGGTGATCATGCCCCGACAGCGAGATCTGTTCACTCCGAGCAGGCTGGGAGGGTCCGTGCTGCTCGGAGCCTCAGGCTGGGACGCAGTCATGTTTCATATCCCCAGCTCCCAGTGAGCTGCCACTTACGTGGGAGGGGAAATGAAACGGTGGTGGAGAACCTCGACGATCATGAAGAGGTGAGATCTGGCTGCAAAATAGAAATATTTTGGCCGGATGATCAGCTCTGGTACCCTGGGACGGTGGGGGTGACAGGAGCTGACGGTAAGAGAAAAATCGAGTACGACGACGGGGACATCGAGTTCCTCGAGCTGAGCAAGGAGAAGTATCGGCTGCCGACAGCCGAGGCTCCGACGTTGGAGCCAACGTGGAGAACGGCAATGTTAGCGCACTGGTCAGCCAAGTTGGGAGACGGAGCCCTGGCGGACGAGGCAGCAGAGATGCAGGCGGCGGCGCTGCGGCCTTCTACGGCAGGGAATTACGAAGCCCACTGGAAGACCTTCGTGGACTTCTGTTTGGAAGAAGGATTGCCCTGGTTGCCGGCAACTGAGGGCACCGTACTGAAGTACATCGCCTTCCAGAAGCGGCGAGGAACGGTGAGAGGATCTTCTCTGCAGCCGTACCTCTCAGCAATCAACAATTTTCACGAAGACTTTGGGCACGACGGGCCAGCTAAAGGGCGTGCTGTCACTAGGGCCGTGAGAGGCATGACGGCGATGCAGACAGAGGCAGAGGAGGAGCAAGGTTGCTCGGCAACGGAGAGGACGTGGCTGCCGGCTGCGGCAGTACGTCGGGTGCACCAGGCAGCAGATGAGATCGTGGTGGACAGTCGTGAGAGCCTGGAGCTCTTACGATCCTGTGTGTACGTGGTGGTGGCCTTTGTGACCTTCGGCAGACCTCAGACAGGTACGGCAATGCTGAGGGAGAGTCTACTGCAGGACGGCAGTGGGCTCTCGGTGGTGCTGCAGAAGGAGAAAGGGAGGAACCACACGAGAACAAAACGGAGGCTCCACATCCCGGTGGACGGGGTGAAGGGCCTCCACGAACTGCTCGAGCTGTGGGAAACGGCTCGAGATGAGGCATGGCTGAACGATGCACCGACAAGGACATCGGGGACAGCAGGCACGGCCAGCTACTGGAGGCTGCCGTGGGAATCTGGCAAGCACATCAAGGCCTCGGAGGCCAACGTGTGGATCGGAGGGGCTTTACAACACGTGGGCTGTGTGCCTCCCGAAGGAGGGCACTACTCAGCCCACAGCACTCGGAAAGGTGCAGCAACGTGTGCACGTGCAGTGGGGGTGACGATGGAAAAGGTGTGCTACTTCGGGGGGTGGAGCCAGCTGTCATCAGCAGTGCTGGCTTACATCGACCCCACTGCAGTGGCGGACAATGACATGACCTACTACTTCGGGTGGTTAGCACCGGGATGGAAAAGTGCTCTGCAAGATTCAGTAGAGTGACTACAATCTCGGGGAAATGGCAATTAGAATCCGTGTGCGAAAAGAAATGGTTAAATTGGAGCTTGCGAAAATCTAGTGGTTTCTGCCACGTGTGAATCTCACTGTAGTTACCTAGAACGAGCTCGACAGTCGTCACACGACGGTTCGAGACTCGTGACCAGGCAATCCGAAACTGACTTAGTTTCCGAAACCGACCATCAGTTTAGCTCTGTTCCTTTTGCCTTCCCAACCCACCCAACCCAGGAATCTCTGTTCCTTTTGAATGGACTGAAACATATCCATCAATAATAGACATTTCCTAACTTACGTAAGTCTGGCTGGGAGCTCAGACAGCCCTGGTCAGACAAATGCTATTCTTTGTAATGGATGGCAGGCAGTATGCCTTTTGGCAATTAGAATCCGTGTGCAAAAAGAAACCCTAGATACCAGACTGGCCAAGGAACCCTAGATACCAGACTGGCCAAGAAACCCTAGATACCAGACTGGCCAAGGAACCCTAGATACCAGACTGGCCAAGAAACCCTAGATACCAGACTGGCCAAGAAACCCTAGATACCAGATGTAAGAACCCTAGATACCAGACTGGCCAAGAAACCCTAGATACCAGACTGGCCAAGAAACCCTAGATACCAGACTGGCCAAGAAACCCTAGATACCAGACTGGCCAAGAAACCCTAGATACCAGACTGGAGGGAGGCCCAAAAATCTCCATGGCCGTTTTCTACACCGCCAAACGTTTTGCAGTTTGATAGGTCTGCGTCGCATAGTCCGCTTCGTCGACTGTGTACTCCCAAGGCCGATGCACCAAAGCCAACCCCTCCCCCCCTTTCCCGGGCAGGATCGGGGTCGCCTCCCTCAACTACCGCCCCGCCACCGGCCCAGCGCCAGCCAACCCCAGCCGGGAACTGCCCTTGCTCCCGTCGAATCATCTTGCCCGCAACCCCGTGCAAGTGCGAATGAGAGCTGCCATGCTGTGTGTGCGTGTATGCCTAGCCTTGCATCGATATCGTGTAGGTATGTGTAACTAGGCCAGACGTGCAGAGGGCACACCACAGATCGCGCACGGATGCGCTCTCCGGAGTTAAGCACCACCCCTTCCACTTCGTGTGTCGCTTCCGTGCTCGTGCAGCTTGGCAACGACCTCAACCAGAGATCCGCCACAGCCCCATCGTGCACCTGGGAGAGCTCCCTCCACACATACCTAGTCTCATCTCTTTTGACGCGCATTGCCACGACAGAAACGAGTTCTGTCAAAACTGTGAGATATGCTGCGCTGTGTGCAGTTGTCACGAGTCAAACGATGCATCGATATGTGGAGTGCCCTTGCGGGAGGAAGGACTTCAGGAATTTGCGCAAGATGAAACTATGCGTCAAGGCGAGCAGAAGGCGAGCAAGCCTGCCGAGCTGCATGGAAGCTTAAAACAGACTCATAAGATCGTTACCGTCCAGTTCGTTGGCAGAGGACTGTCTATCAAGATTGGGGGAAGGAAGTGATGCACGTGCCAGGCAAGCTCTCAGAGGCGGGCAGGGCCGTTATCGAGGCCGCCGAGGAAGGCTGATGGCACAGCACGCACGCATGCGAGCCGAACCATCTGCTGCTACGGAAAGGATCATACGTGGAGACTGCAAGAGTCCGTGGTTTTCGACACTGTGTCTGAGCGTCCCGTGGAGGAAACGAAGGCTGACTAGCAAGGGGACGGCTGGAGCAAACCTCGAGCCCAGGCACTTGACTGATCAGAGCTTGCATGCTTTCTTTATACAGCTTTCGATCCATCTGATTCGGTCTCTCCCAGAGGCACCCAGCCGCTGCTCAGGTCACATTCAGCGTCTCCGTTCATTCACATACAACCTACCGTACGATAGAGACAAGATACGGCCAAGGCGCGGAACAAACTGCGTCAAGTCGAATCGCGACGCTGTGCACACGCACCTGGGCTCGAGGTCCGCGCACCGCCGGTCCCTGTGCGGCGCTCCTCCCGCGCGCATCAGGCCCCGTGAAGCTACATCGGCAGGAGAAACGGACCGTGCTAGAGGCGATAGAAGAACCACGCGAACAGTAGAGCTCCGTCCATCCTCAACACAGCGATAAAAGAGAAAGGGGAACGGACATCGGACTGCAAAGACTATTAGGCGGATAATTAAACGAGAGAAACAAGCGCGTTGCAGTGGGAGGTGGTGAACAGAAACATGGGGAGTCAAGAGGCAAAGGAGAACATCGCAGTCTCATCGGTGCGAACCTTTGATCTGTTGAGCATACGGAACTGGATCCCAGCTTCGTCCGCAGCGCGGCCCATCAAGCCGTCTAGGGCCTACAAGTGCACAAGACCAGCGGATGGCCATGAATATCTTCCAAAAAAACGAAAACAGTAAGGAATATCCTTGTACGGATAATTTTAAGGTGTATACTTACATCTATCTCCCGCACCAAAGTACCCTTGGCCAGGCCTCCGATTGACGGGTTACAAGACATCTCCCCGATTGAAGCCTGCAGTGATCGCCCTTGAGAACAATAGAATATAAAATCAAAGGGAAAACGGCTGCTATCTGACTGCTTTAGGCATCGTCGCACCTTAGGTGAAGGTGTAATAAGCGTTGTGCGTGCACCGCGCCGAGCGGCGGCTGCGGCCGCCTCGCAGCCAGCATGCCCTCCTCCAATAACCACAACATCACTAAAAGGCGGGGCGATTGTTGCATAACGTGCGCAGCGGAGAAACGTGAATTTGAAACCTCTTGTGCTTTGCAGAGTCATCGCAGTTTATATAAGGGTTTATAATACCACGGTTCCTATCGATGTAGCAACGCCTACTGCGCTGAATCAACGTGACGATATACGTGCAAAGCTTCCAACGTGGTTCGAATCGTTTTTAGATGGGTGGAGACGACAAGTTTCTCTCTCGAAGCTAGCAAGTCACGTGCACCTTGATTAGGAGCTACTCTACACACTATGCCATTTCAAACCTTACTCGGAAAATCTTCCACCTGACTGGTTTTGAGTACGATGTTCTGGTAGTCGAAAAGTAGTATCATAACACATGTGCTCTCGTAGTCAATTGTCACAGTGCAGTTTGAGTTTCTTCTCAGAACTCAGATAAAACCAAAGCTTATGACGTCTTGATGTGATGTTTTCTCCCCAATTGGCCAATTCCTTTCGCTACAAAAAAAGGTTCTAGGTGTCTGGTATCTGGTATCTGGTATTTGCTATCAGAATTCACGCATCGTCGATCGTGACGAATCGCTACAGTGACACTGAGGCGTGTCACTCACTACCCGTAGGAACCTTTCGTTTGGGGGGGGGGGAAACCCCGGCGTGCCACTTTCGATATAGAGCTCTACTTGAGCTTCGCGATGGGACGTGAAATCGCGATGACGCTGACGGCTCAGAATGTCGAAAATGACGATTTCAACGATTCGGAGCGGCCGATCGGAATTATTTTCCCCGTTGAGGCACACTTTCCGCCTCTCGCAGTTCTGAATTTCCTCCCATTAAGTTTTTCGTCGCGATAAAGCGAAAAGGGCTGGCAGCCCTTATCTGACTTGATGCATATGAACTATCTGCGTAGTATTAAGCACGCATATGGTTCATGTGCTATTCCCAAGACTATCGGTATCACGGGGATACCAACAATCTTGAGATCAAGTCAACCACTCTCAACAATCTGATGCCCACATGCGTAGCGCTTTGCGCAAAGCTTAAAAAACGTTCCAAGTAAAAGGGACGCCGGAAGGATTTTCTGGCTTTGAGTTACTTAAAGCGGGGACGGAGTGTGAATGCTCACACCCTTGCATGTTTCCGATATACCCCCGCACCATGGGGGATACTGTGGTTACACTATTGAACTTAACCCCCCGCAACGCCATCAATAGTTTAATAAGATCAATAGGGAATTCATGCCTCAAGAGCATTAATTATTATTATTATTATTCATTGTTTCTTGACCTTGAAGCTGTATATATTATTATATATTGACTATTTGTTATTGACTATTGCATGCATACGTCCGAACCCCATTAATAATTATTTCTACTATCACATTAATGTTATATCGCACTTTTCGTTGATGTAGATATCATGATCTGACTTTTATAGTAAGGTGCAGTAACCTTCGTATTATTTTGTAAACACAACATACGTGTTGGCTTTGACAGTACTGTACAACGAATACAATGCTCTATCAAGTTATTCTACTCAGCGCTTGCACGAGACAAAGGACCATCATGCTTCCTCACTAGCTAGATCCTCAACGCCAGATTCGACGGGTGGCTGACTAACCCTCTGCTTGGCCTTGCCACTCCTTTTGGCCTTCAGGATAGCGCGCAGGTTGGCCAAAATCGTGGGGTGAAAGTCCAACGGAACCGAACCCACAGGATCCCCAACATCAAGCTCCCAGCAATACACGAACAGTGTCGACAACGAGTTCGGTTGCGAACCGAGACCGATGTCGGTTTTTTCGAAGCTTGACGTGACCGAAACCGACGAGAAGATCCGGGGAATAATAATAATAATAAAACATTTACGCTAGCAGAAGGGACAAAGTCCTGAGAGTGCGGTAACCCTGCAAAGCAGGCTAGTGAAAACACTAGGGGCTACTCCCTCTACTATAGCGCGCCCACAAAGGGGGCTCAACCCACTTTTCAGCAGGGTGACATCTAGAGAAAAGCTAGGTGCTAAGCAAAAAACTCTAGAAGATGGAGAAGCAGCCATGGCCGGGTGAGTGGAGGGGTGGCTGAGTCTGAGCGGCGGGGAGGGAAGTCGAAGAATTAAGGGGGTATTTGGAGACGTTGAGGAAGGGGTCGGGGTGGGCAGGAGGTGGTGGGGGAGGGAGGGGGGGAGGGCCCCTCCCCTAGGGGACAGGGAGCCACCTTATATTGCAAGACTTTTGAAAATTACTGCAAGAGGGTTTGAAGAAAGTCGTTTGATTGCTGCACAGCTTCTGTTTCTGTCATGGTCTCACTGCTCGAGATGTCAACTGTATGCGGGTCAGTGTTTAAGATGGTGGGGGTGTTTAACAGAAACACGTCTCGCCTATTTCTGGTGTGTTGCCTACAGATTCTTGAAAGTTTTTTAAGGAGAGGTTTAATCTTGCCACGGGGAACACCTATCGTGTTGAGGACAGTACCGAAAAGAGGAGGGAGGTACCCCATGAGTGTAAGTGCTTTGGGCCATTTCACGGTGCTAATGAAGGGCTTAGTAGCTACGTTGGTGATTGTCGTGTCATGGTGACCGCCATAATAATGCTCAGCACCATTCTGATGATAGGGGGGGTCTTGGGTGGGCCATGGGCACAACGAAGAAGGGAGTACGTTCCGGGGTACGTGGCCGCTCCTAAATCGATAACCGGCGGTGGCCGATTTGGACGTGGCCGCACCCAACCGACACCGACGGCCAGTTTCGCTCGTCGATCTCGACATCGTCGGGATGGAAACAGGCTCGAAACCGATCCGTACTCGAAACCGTCAAGGGCACCCGTATCACGGGACCGCTCCCACTCGAACCCGTCGGCCAGATGTGGACATCGAGATCGTAGCCGGAAAACCGTCGGTGAAATAGTTATAACTCCACCAACCCGAGAAATTTGAGGATGCAACCAACTTCGTTCTAACCCTCTGTACTGTCTCTGTCTCTATGTCTCGGAATAAATCCTACGGCTTACACTCCGTTCGTACAATCGTTTAACACCGTAAGGGCGAATTCGTTTTTAGCAGTATGGGATCAGTATGAGGGCGGAAACATCCATAACTACCACGGTAGGTAGCACTTCAAATTTGTCGCACCGGGTATTTTATTTGTCGTGTCGCAAGACAGATTGGAATTATACCGTGCGACAGAAATGAGCTGGGGGCTCATGTCTGTCGCAGGTGCGACAATCATGAGGACCACGCTCATTTCTGTCGTGAAAATTCACAGAAAATTTCCGAAAATGAAATTAAGCTAGGGGGAACACAAACGTATAGTACCGCGATTATGACTTGAAAAACAAAATTACTGAACGAGTAGTACCGCGAATATTACATAAAACACAGGTGTATTACACGATCACTTGGGGACATTCATATAGCACGAGGCATACATGAGTAGCAAGCAAGCAAGCATTTCAGATGGATAAAGATACTAAGAGAAAAACCGATTACTCTCTTAAAAAATATTAGCATAAATACTTATTACTATTAGGCTGCTAGTTTCTAATACAAGGATTCAACTACCCGAGGGCGATATGAAAACCTAAACTAGGAAACTAGAGCACAGCGCACGTTCCAAAATCTTCAGAACCAAAACGTTTCCTGCAGCCCACGAACAGCGAATCAGTCAGGACGTTGGGGATCGAACCCAATACCGACAGCCAACTGCTGTCCGCATTTCACCCTCGGGTGGGCGTCTACGTACAAAATAGACGTTTTGAAAACAGCAGCGGAACAGTGGGTGGAACATCTAAAATTCTGAACATCAATAATCGGCGAAACCTAAACAGAGCTGGAAGTCACAGGATGCCGCGAGCACTCTGCTGGCGGCATAAAAGGATGCTCGGCGTAAAAAACAAAACCTGCAAAAAACGAAACGCTGGTTAGTAAAGACGTTGGGAATCGAACCCAACCCGTCGGAGAATCCCGCCGGTCTCCAAGCACCCCTTCAGCTTAGTAGGGCCAGAGGGAAAGATGCCGCCAGGAACGTTGCTGGCGGCTTCAGAAAAGGCACAGCATGAATTATACACTATGGCCGTTGCTGGCGCCTTCAGAAAAGGCACAGCATAAACCTGCAAAAAAACAGAGCGCTGCTCAGGAAGGAAGAATTCCTGTTGAAAATTGAACCCAAACCGTCAGGCGGGATGCAAAGACGCCCGACGGCCTCCAATCATCCATGTATCGCAGGATGGGCTGCTGGTGGGATGCGGCTCATGGAAGAACATCGCAGGAACGCCCCCCCGCCGGGTTCCACGCATGCACACGAAAACATGCTCGATATGAAATATCGCTAAAGAAAAGTAGCGCGCAAAAATCATTAATCAAACAAAAACACAAGCCGCGCGCTGAGACAGCGAGCAGGTAGGCGCAAGATAAGAGCTTGGAGAAAAATGAAAACGTTGCCGACCAGGATCATACCATATCCACTTTTGTCCGGGCCGCGCCGCCGATAGGAGTGGTGAGATGATCTTGAATGACGAGATGCGTAAATAATTGTAAATTCCGCATATCTTCGGGGTAAAATATGGAATTGTTACCCGTGTCTCTCGTTGTCGGTTACTAGCGATCGGCCGAAACAATCCGGGGTAGGACTGCTGATGATGATGTTGAGATCGGTAAACCTGTTAGAGCAGTTTTGCGACAAATTCATAATTGTAAATTCCACATATCTTCGGGGTAAAATATGGAATTGTTACCCGTGTCTCTCGTTGTCGGCGTATGTCGGTTACGAACGATCGGTCGAAAGGATCCGGGGTAGGACTGCTGAGATGCTATCGTATCATGATTGGCCGGTAAAGCGCGAGCGCTCGACACAATCCGGGGTAGGACTGCTGACATGGATGAAAAACAGCATATATATCTTCGTGGTATAATTTTGAATTGTTAAACGTTTCTCTCGTTGTCGGTCGAAAGAATCCGGGGTAGGACTGCTGATATGCTATCGTATCATGATTGGCCGGTAAAGCGCGAGCGCTCGACACAATCCGGGGTAGGACTGCTGACATGGGCAGAAAATTTTCGAAAAATTTCCAACGGCATAATTTTTGAGGGACAGCTCCTGCGGTGTGGCCTGTTGATGTCACTTTTTTCCAGGAAACCTGTTTCGCTCCTTTAAGGGAAACGAAATGAAAAACAGCATATTTCTGAAAAAGCTGCGAAGCGTCGTTAATATAAACGAATCTTTTGCGACACGACAAATAAAATACCCCGTGCGACACAAATGAGGGGCTACCACCACGGTAGTCAACTATTGGATATTTATGAAGTATTAGTGTCCATATTGGGGACTTGGGCGAGGTCCCTCAGCCCTTCAATGCCCACCAAACTCGGCTTATCGAGTGGAGGACTTTGTGGAAAGTGCGGCAGGGGTGTTCTGCTGCCAGGTGACAAAAGCGTACTCTATGGAGAGTGCTCTAAAGGCTTCAAATCAAGGATATGGTATTTTCCCCCATTGGTATACACCACGATACGTCATCGCCCACTCATAACATCATGTCAATAGTGGTGGCATGTTCATGGCGCATGCCCAAAAATGCCCCCGACAGCTGTTCAACAGAATTTCCTTAAGTATGGCGATGATGGGTCACATATATTCATGTGTGCACATACGGTGCGAGTGATAATGAAGTGTCATATCATCCACCTAGGTCCGCAATATAAGATATGCGAAGAATCGTGGCAAATGGATGTCTAGAACTTGAGTTATTGCCGAAAACGTGAAAATAAGTTCCTAGAAAACAGGATCAGTAGGAGCAGTATGGCAATTCGCCCTTAAGGTGTTAATCGCGTACACAGCATGAAAGTGTGCATGGGTCTCCAGCTGAAGACCTCTGCTAGGTTTGTGATTTTGCTTTCGAATTTCGAGGCAACCCAGAAGACACGTCCCAAGCTTGACATCTGTTTGGATATATTGGCGGGCGCAGCTTGCGTATCCCAACCGTGTGAATTGATGAACTATGCCAGCTTGCGTGCACTGCACATACATATACCTCTGCACACGCCAACGAGACCTGCATGAGTATGCTGTGTGATCAATATGTGTATTTTAAAATGAGAAAGTGGTATCATGCCAGCATTTGTGTTCCAGCAAGCACTGTCAACCAAAATAACGCATTTCAGGTGAAACCGACGATCTTAACCGAAGGTTGCGATCATAACTAGGCGTCGAACTCGAAACCGACGGTAAAAAATATGGGCGGAACCGATGGAAACCGTAAACCGTACGTGGTCCTTACGTATGTACCCGACTAACCCGTGATCGTGCGAAACAGATAGCAAGTTCGGAGTGGTTTGAGTTATAGTTTGTTATATGCTTATGAAATGATACTAAACATGATCATGAGCTGTGCATGCATGGGAAACAAGTCAAGAACGGATGCTTGTGGCAAACAAGTCAGCAACAAAAGCTTGTGGGATGCACTTATTTTGAAGTGTACTGTCAAGTAGTAAACAATAGCAAAACTAAATAGCAACTACTTCTCCGCCATCGAGTGGAAAAGCTCGAGGATCTTCTCGGACTTGCCCTCCTCGCCTTCTTCGGGATCAACACCCCCCGAGACGATCTCCTTGTGGATGTTGAGCTCGATCTCCGCAGCCGCCACCGTATCGGCGTTCTCGCTCTTCAGATCGGCTGCGAGTTGTTTTGCAGCCTTCTGGCAAGCGGATAAAAATGCGCGGACCTCGTCTGCGCGCATCTTTTTCTGCGGTGGTTTATCCGGGGTCCTTTTTCCGGGGACCGCCGGGGGAGCCATGAGCTCCTTGAGCTTCCCTTTTTGGCCCCCCTGCTCCGTGTTGCTCAGCAGGTGCTGAGTACACGCCACCATGCCTTCGTGGGCGGCGGAGTTCTCCCCTTGGCCCGACCGACCGGCCGCCAGGCTGGTGAACTGCGAATACATGTTGAACATGAGCGCCATATGGGCGCCCTGTCTGCTCAACTGTTCCTTCGCCAGGTCGGCGTTGCAGGCGAACGCCTGCTTGAGGTCGGACGTGTGTCTCTCGTCCTTCTCCCCCAGCAGCGCGGTGAAATGCTCGGCCGCCATCCGCCGGCCTCGCTCCTCCGCGGACTCGGCCGTCAGTTGGAGCCGCTCCTTCCCCTGCTGCTCCAACTGATGGCGAAGCTCCTCGCACACCTTCGCCTCCTTTTGCCGCTCGGCCTCCGCCAACTCCGCCCGGAGCTCCTTCTCCTTCAAGAGCACGGCCTGCTTCACCTGCTCCTCCGTGGCCCCCCGAGCTGGAGTGGCTCCCCCGATCGCCCTCTCCAAACTCCGCGCCTTCTCCTCCGCATGCTTCGCCTTCAGCTTGATCAGGCGGAGCTTCTCGGCGTACTTGATCTTCTCCGCATCCTCCAACAATTTCGCCTGCTTCGCCTTTTCCTCCTCCGCCGCGACCTTCTCCTCCCGCTGCCGCTTGTGGCCGCTCACGCTCTTCGCCCTTGTCTTCTGCGCGCTCTTGGCCTTCTGCTCCTCAGGCTTCGGGAAGTTGCATCCGTCTTCCTGGTTGCCTACTGAGCTGTGAGTTGCATGCATTTGATCTGATCAATCTGAATCAACTGTCAATATGCAACGTAGTTGTTGTTGTTGCTCCAGCGATGATATGTGGGATGTCAAGTGGACTGCACCCAACAGTTACCAGCTGTTTCATGGGTGCAGTATCTTGCCTTCGGGTCTGGAGATAACTCCATCCAGCCCTACAGCATGTTGTCTTATCCTGCTCCCTTATCTATCGCAATCGCTGACACTTTCCACGCACATGTGTTTGGAAAGTGGTATCCATATTACCATGTACAGTATAATTGATCTATTCACTCTGAGTCAGTGAATCTCAACATATATAATGAATGCCAGTGTATGTGTAATGTGTAGTACTGCTGATTAGTACTTCTGCCAGTGTGTGTGTGTGTATGTGTTCACTTTTACACACTCTGTAGGATATGTTCTGGATATTACAATATCCTAGACAATTCATCATGCAAGATAGTCAGCATACCATGCACTGAGTAAATCTCGCGTGATATATCAGGTTTAGGGATTATTGTAATTCCATGTTGATCTCATTACAAAATGAGTTGCTGGATATATTTCACATGTAGCTCAGGTGAGCATTCCATCCAGTAATCCACCATAGAATGTACATGTGATCTGAAGAGCATCTCGGCTCCACCAGGACATGACAAGCTAATTATGGTGTTAAGACTACTTTCAGGCACCTTATACTGTCATGGGTTCTAATATAATTTAGCATGCACTGCAATATGCTTATGCAATGTTCATGTATTACAGCATGATGCTAATATACCAGTTGCTAACGTGATCAAACTGATATATATACACTACAGCTGGTATCGTGATCAAGCTGTATTATTAATGCATGCACAATTCACAATGTTGCAATCACTCAGCATAAAATGTATACATGGTATAATAATGCATGTACTGCATATTGGTGATTGCTGCAAGTGATGTGTGTGCATGTGTGCATGTGTGTGTGTGTGTTGATCCACACACACCTATTGTGCACTCTTTATTATATTTCTGATGAGCATGAATGTTGATGATTAAGAGTATTTGTACAGTTGATCTCAGCAACATCTCGACATCATCATCATCGCAAATTGAAATCTTTCATAGCACGCTGCAAATAACTTATGCAAAAGAGCGCGCTGCTGATGAAAAGCATATATTGTCGTCGCCATTCATCAGCGCATTATACGAGCGCTGACATGTATACGGATCAAAATTCCGTCGATGACCATTATGCCCTATATCATTCTGAACAATTTTCGAGCGTGATTCATACAAGCGCGCGCATGCTGCGATCCACTTCTGCAAAAATATGCGACCATCGCGCATGCTGCCAACTGCAAATTAGTGACCATCGCGCATGCTACCAACTGCAAATTAGTATATCGCGCATCAACATGTATGAAGCCGTACAAAAAGCAATTTAGTGCAATCATGAAAATCGTGATACTGCGCTGATGACTTTCCGCGCGGAAACGATTTCGCTGCTGATTCGTCGCATCTGCGAACATGCATACATTTGCGAACCATTTATGCGAGTACGTTTCATTGCTGCGCTGATGTATGCCATAATTATGCACACCTTATCGTGTAGTATGTGCGATCAGCTGTTTCTGCGAGTGCGCTTCTATGAACGCGAAAAGTTTCTCGCACGCTATCTTCGCTATTGCAGCAGATATATCAATATTCAATTTATGCGAGTGCGTCGCCTTATGTGCTCCGCAACCTGTCAACACAAATTAATGATATCTATGCGCTGCACACAATTGAGTTCTCGTATCGTGCCAGGACGAGTTCTTTTAGAATACCATCATGTTAGGGCTGAAGTGCGAGCCCACAAATATTATACAATATATCAAATAAACACTGTGCTGTTGAACGGCACACACAAGTGTAACAATCAAGCGGGTTGTGAGTTGCAGTCTCTGGATAAAGAACTGCTGAAGCACAACGCTTCCTCACTTTGTACCATACGTCTCCCATCATCTTAGATGGTACCGCCATTGGGTTGTGAACCCGAGACGTAGGTTGAACGACCAGCATTGTGGAAACGACTAGTTCGTTCATGCTGCGCATGCGTGTTCCGCACATGCTAAAAAGCCAAGATGGTTCTTGTTTGTATTCAAGACGTATCTTTGCTTTGCCATCTTCGAGTTCGACGTACGAACTCTCGATGACAGGGATGCCTGATGATGTGACATTATCATCTGGCGACATGTACAGTCATCGTCGACCGTACTGACGACTGTCATAATAATATATGACGCGACTCGACATGTACAGTCATGGTCGACCATACTATCGACTGTCATAATAATATATGACGCGACCGACTGTCATAATAATATATGACATGACCGACATGACATGGCATGACATGGTATGACATGTCTGACAGGTATGACACGTATGACATGTATGACACATATGTCATCGGTCATGACCCTGACACATAACCTCATGAGAACCACGATATCTACTAGCTACATAGAGGGGTACGGAAAAAGGCGGTACGATCACTGGCAGTGAAAGGACTCGAGGATAATATTACGGGAGTAAGGAGTGGCGGCTTACGCCGCCAAGTTATTACTGCGGGAAGATTGTCTGAGAGGGGCGCGTGTCGCAGTGTCATCATCATAACGTGTGACACCGCGAACGCAACTACGATGCTTCAGGTGTGAGTGACACAAGGAGTCACATACTACTAGATACTACTATATATAGGGTACCTAATATTGTACTCTGCGTGAATTTGACCTCAATTTTGTACCATAAAAACCATTAAATCTAATGCACAACCTGCACTTGCATGTTCTTGACTGTTAAAATGCGGCTTTTTAATCCTATCATGAGGTAAATAAGGCAATATCATTTTCACATGAGAATATCATTTTCATCGAATAGTGTGTTCCATCGACGAGTACCTGGGGTACCGCCAGCCCGCTGACACCCGCCTCGGGGTTTGCGCGGTTGGTGGTGCTACGAACATCCACAACTTCAAGATCCATGACGAAGTCCATGCCGACGCTCTGGACGTGCCACCGCCGCCGGCACGGTAAACGTTATTGGACACGAAGTGGGAACTGATTCCGCGCGATCGAGATGTCATCAGACCTGAGACAGCAGGTCGTCATCGTCATTTCGCCGGATCCGAGGTGCCACCGCTCCGAGGTGCACATGGTAAAACTGCGAACGGAAGGTCAAAGGCAAAGGGAAAGGCAAAGGGTTTAAGATTTAGCGGCAGTAGGAATAGTTTTCAGAAGCATATGAAAAGTATTCTAGTGCTTCTGAAAACTATTCCTACTTCTTCTATATCCTAAACCCTTTGCCTTGCCTTTTACTGCTGCACGCGACCGGCAAGCATCTTTGAAACTTCCGAGTTTCAAAGATGCGTTTTGTATTTTGGGTGCACCCTAAAATTACAAAACAGCCGAGCGCTTCCCGTTTGTGCGGGATATTCACATGTTTTCCATGATATATTTCATATGAAATATACACATGCACACGCAGGGGAAACCCTCGGCTGCTTGGCATCTTTGGGTTTGGGTTCGAACCCAAACTCGAACCCAAAACATCTGCCTTAGAAATAAATTGCGCGGTTCGCGCACAAGTAACTTGAAGCCTTGAGCTTCAGGTAACTTAAAGATATATCCCTTGGCAGTATTTGTGCCAAGCTTCGTGCTCTAGGACGCACGGGAAGCCCTCGGCTGTTTGGCATCTTTGCGTTTGGGTTCGAACCCAAACCCAAACCCAAAACATCTGCCTTAGAAATAAATTGCGCGTTTCGCGCACAAGTAATTTGAAGCCTTGAGCTTCAAGCAACTTAAAGATATGTATCTTGGCAGTATTTGTGCCAAGCTTCGTGCTCTAGGACGCACGGGAAGCCCTCGGCTGTTTGGCATCTTTGGGTTTGGGTTCGAACCCAAACCCAAAACATCTGCCTTAGAAACAAATTGCGCGTTTCGCGCACAAGTAACTTGAAGCCTTGAGCTTCAGGTAACTTAAAGATATGTATCTTGGCAGTATTTGCGCCAAGTTCCGTGCTCTAGGACGCACGGGAAGCCCTCGGCTGTTTGCCATCTTTGGGTTTGGGTGTCACGTTCGAACCAAAACCCAAAACATCTGCCTTAGAAATAAATTGCGCGTTTCGCGCACAAGTAACTTGAAGCCTTGAGCTTCAGGTAACTTAAAGATATGTATCTTGGCAGTATTTGTGCCAAGTTTCGTGCGCTAGGACGCACGGGAAGCCCTCGGCTGTTTGGCATCTTTGGGTTTGGGTACGTTCGAACCCAAACCCAAAGGCAAAGGCATAGGACAGTTTCGTAGATTCTGTCCCGATGCCTTCGCAACCTCGCGTGCTAACTCATATTATAATGAATATTCAACATTCAAGCGTTGGATACCCCACGCCAACGGGAAGCGCTCGGCTGATTTGTTATTTGGGTATGCGCACCCAAATGACCAAAAACGCATCTTTGAAACTCGTTAGTTTCAAAGATGCGTGGCCGATGCCTTCGCGCTTATGTGTATATTTCATATGAAATATTTCATGGAAAACATGTGAATATCCCGCACAAACGGGAAGCGCTCGGCTGTTTTGTAATTTTAGGGTGCACCCAAAATACAAAACGCATCTTTGAAACTCGGAAGTTTCAAAGATGCTTGCCGGTCGCGTGCAGCAGTAAAAGGCAAGGCAAAGGGTTTAGGATATAGAAGAAGTAGGAATAGTTTTCAGAAGCACTAGAATACTTTTCATATGCTTCTGAAAACTATTCCTACTGCCGCTAAATCTTAAACCCTTTGCCTTTGACCTTCCGTTCGCAGCTTTAGCATGTGCACCTCGCAGCGGTGTATACCTTCCGGTGGTCACCAAAAAAGTCATCCATTCAAGACGGCCGACCGCGACCCACCAAATTGAAGCTCTCGACTGCATTAAAATTTAAGGAGATTCTCAACCAATCGAAAGTTATGGTCGGCCAAAGTTTGGGTATAATTATAGGCGATTTTGAGCTCGGCCAAGAGTCATAGTGGGGATGTGTATATCCGTTGCGCCAGTGGGTTTTCTGAAAAAGTGATATGCTCTGTGCCCCCCACATTATCGACATCGGCGAGTCCAAATATGCAATAAAAATTGCGATATGAAAAGTCGATCATGCTCGAAGAGGGATGGCGACATGGGGGCATTAGGCGCGGTTGGAGGTGCACATGGTGATCCATGCGAGTGGGTATTCCGAAGAAGTGATATGCTCTACCCCCACATTATCGACATCGGGGAGTCCAAATATGCAATAAAAATTGCGATATGAAAAGTCGATCATGCTCGAAGAGGGGTGGCGACATGTGCGTGTGAGGGGCGGGTGGGGAGCCGCATGAGGCGCGGTTGGAGGTGCACATGGCGATCCGTGCGAGTGGATATTCCGAAGAAGTGATGTGCTTTACCCCCACATTACCGACATCGGGGTTTCCAACTATGCAATAAAAATTGCGATAGGAAAAGTCGATCATGCTCGAAGAGGGGTGGCGACATGTGCGTGGTGCGGGTAGGAGGAGCATATCAAGGCGCGGTATCGGTTGTATTTACTATTATTTGCCGGTTGTATATCGTTATTATACCGATATGCCTTTTACCTACAACAAATTTATCATATCACGCAACTAGAGTGTTTAGGCGAAAACATACATTTCTTGAACATTTTCTAAACGTGAACAAACGGCCCAATGGTTAGATAAAAACGTTTTTGTTAGTCTGTACATTTCGCAAATATCGCATACAATACTCTGGCCATCCGTCACACATATGCGGCCCACACTGTACCATTGGTATATCAAAGTTCTACTACCATATGCCAATAAATCGTGCACATTTTGACAAGTATTCCACACAATAAATCGACGAACAAAATTTTGCTTGGGAAGTTATAAGCTCACAAGTGGCCCCCACTCTCTGTACACTACTACGTGTCACTTGCCCTTGCTCAAGCTAGCATAATCAACACGTTTACGGCGTTTCCGCCCATCATTTACACCCACAGATTGTGTGCTCGGTCGCTTGCTGATGTCCGATGAGCCGCTATCCGTATGCGCTCGCTCTTTGTTACCATGAGAGCTAAGGGCGTTGTAGTCGATCCGTGCCCCTTTCCGTTTTGGCCTAGTAAACTGGGGTGGATCCGTGGGGAGCTCAGCAGCCGGCGCATCGGCAGTCACTGGCGCGGCCGGCTCGGGTAGATCCGTGGGGAGCTCAGCAACCGGCGCAAGGGCCATCACTGGCGCGGCTAGCTCAGGTGGATCCGTGGGGAGCTCAATAGCCGGCGCATGGCCAGTCACAGACGTAGACGGCTCGGGTGGATCCGTGGTGAGCTGAGCAGCCGGCACAAGGGCCGTCATTGGCGCAACCGGCTCGGGTGGATCCGTGGGGAGCACAGCAGCCGGCGCATGGCCAGTCACTGGCACGTTTGGCTCAGGTGGATCCATGGGGAGCTCAATAGCCGGCGCATGGGCAGTCACTGGCGCGGCCGGCTCGGGTGGATCCGTGGGGAGCTCAGCAGCCGGTGCATGGGCCGTCATTGGCGCAGCTAGGTCAGGTGGATCCGTGGGGAGCTGAGCAGCCGGCGCATGGC